>ML251874.1:27616-79977 GCA_005239495.1 Nicotiana undulata
CAAAAAAAAACCCAAAACCCCCCCCCCCCCCCCCCCACAAATTAAGAAAAATGGCAAAAACCTTTCTGGCTTTGTTTGGGTTGGCTCTAATGTTAGGGCAAACAAATGCAGATATTCAGTGTAGTGATGTTATATCAAAAGTGAGCACTTGTGAAGGGTATTTGCTAGGTAAAGATGCTGCACCTAGCCCCAATTGTTGCTTTGGATTGCAAGATTTGGCTAAAGTGGCTGATGCCTCACAACCGGATCGCAAAACTATATGTCAGTGTTTCAAAGCTGCCATGCAAACTTTTCCTGTAGACTTCCAAAAAGCTAAACAACTTCCTCAGATTTGCCATTTTAAGAGTACTATACCAATTGAACCCAACGTTGATTGCTCAAAGTAAGCATTTCAGTTCTCAAATTTTTGAAGTACATCTGACTAATAAATGAGGTGTAGGGACATATATATATATATATATAGAGCAGGTCTGGCATAAGTGATTAAATGTACCTAATAAGTATCAAGCGTTAAAAGTTACTTTAAGTATTAAAGTTTATTTTATGAATAAATAATTACATGTTTGAATATAATTAAGTGATGAAATTCATAGTAAATAGTTGATTTGTTGGCGAAAAGGTGTTAAAATGATAGAATTGCCCATAAAACTAAGAAAGACTAACGATGGAAACAAAATGGAGTTTTTTTTTTTTTAAATTTGTCTCAATCTTTACTTTATATATTCTTCAATAGAGGTGTATTTCCTTCATGTTTTTTACCTTTCTTTTATTTGGACTCCTATTCTGTGTTTTGTTTTGTTTTTTTAATATATTTTATCTTTATTTGACCTTTTGTTCCTGGCTATGATTTCAGGGTTTATTGAAGAAGAAAAAAAAAACATCCAAAGGTAGAAAAGACGTATGGCGATGTTGATTTATAATAGGAAAGATATTGTATTTTTTTCGTGGCAATTGGCTTCTCAATGTTAAATGATGGACAATCCGTTAATTAAAAACAATGTTTGAGGAGCTCTTACTTTCTGCGTTAATTTTCTTTTTATAGTTAAAATTAACAATCAACATTTATTAAATATTGGCAGAGACGAAAAATACTCACTTTTGACAAACTTAACTATAAAAACGCTATAAACATATATTTAAAAGATTATTTCAAACTCATCTTCAAGCATAATGGACCATTTTAGACTTTTTCTATCAAGATCCAATTTCAACGTAGGTAAAAAATAAGGAAAAATGACACTGTATACTCACATATTCTATATGTTATATACAAAAATTATTCAAATTTGATACATTTTCTCGACTATCAGATATAAATAATTTTTAGCGTGGACTAAAAGTGATAATACCCCAAATATTGTAGATAACCCTGTTTCCTCCTAGAAGAGATTGGTTCCAAGATTTTCGAACGCGGCTCAACCATAAGAATTCAGAGGCTTTTATGTTGCCCTAAGAAAGAATGATAATGTAAGTTTAAGACCACGACACTCAAAGAATTTTTTTGGTATAATATGCACTTTTAGTTTAAGACTATAAAATTAAAAAAAAAAAGATTATTCTTAGTGTTTACCCTTCAAATCGGATAACAATTGAATTTATACGCAGTTTTAAGGATACGTGATATAATTTGATAGAAATTAAGAAATCAGATTGATATTGAAAGTGACAATGAAAGAATAAATGCAAACCACGCAAATCGAACAGTCTTGGCCCTCGAGTTCGATCACCCTCGAACCAAGAGAAGACTCCACTGATGTATGAATAGAATAACAAGACGATAAAAGCTAGAAAATGATAGTATATTGCTTTATGTTGCCTAATGAGATGTGTTTTACAAATGATCAGACCCCCCTTTATATAGTAGAGGAGTCCTACTCTTGATACAATTCTACATAAGGTGAAAAATCTCATGATTTGCTAATTAATCGGTCTATCCTTGATACGTGCTGAGATTTCCACCGTGATCTACAACTGATCGCGGATATTTCGTCCTTCTGTTATTCAGCTTGGGAAATTTCCCTCGATTTCGCCTGATCTCGATTTTGTTCGGTCTCGGGGTCTCGAACCTCGCACCTCGGTTCGATATTATTCAAGGACGAACCTTAACCTATCATATTTTAGTCTCGATTAGTCACATAGGGGGAGCCCAATTTTGACCGTATACAGATAGTCCCCTCGTCTCTCGTAGAGAATATGATAAGAAACGATATGAACTTCCGAATCCCGTCTCGATGGGCCATGACGTAAGTGACGAACAATCACTGAGACACCCGACTATGACGTAAGCGACAGAGGGACACCGAAATGTCCCGTCGATCTAGTTACCAAGGCATTAAATGCCTGTCAGTTGTTGGTCGGCCACTACGGGTTCTGAACCGTCATCAACAAGCTATGAATACCCTAACTTCCATTCATTCAAACTTTACGTTCAAAGATCCTCCTATTCTTGTTCTTAAAATATCCCTTTGTTTTACAACTCTTGCACCCAAATCTTGAACATTTAGCAAACCGCATACCTTCCTAATTTCCTTTTCTTTTGTTCTACAATGGAAAAAACTTCTAAGACTGTACTGCAAAAGGAGGCCGTCTCTTCATCATGATCCGCCGGCAATAGGGTTGCGGCAGAACCTCACCTTGAGGAGTTCGTTCCGGCAGGATGCCTGACCGTTGCCGATTTTAAGGTTAAAAAGACTTCCTTGGTACCGAGTCAATGCGAGTCGGTCTCGAGGTACATATTCACAATCACCGATGATCTCCTCACCAAGGTTAAAGAGGATTGCAACCGGGCCAATAAGCATGTGGTGGTGCCTTCTCCCGAGGAGTCGATCACTACCCACATAGAGGGTTTTCTAAGTGTTTACACTTACCCCTTCATGTTGAGTCCCGTACACCCAATAATCATTGCCTTCTGCAAGAGGTACGACGTGACTCTTGGTTAGATTCACCCTTCCTTCCGTAGAATAGTGATTCTCCTTCTATTCTTCGTAAACAAAATCGAGGGATGTCCCTTCACTCTCGATCATCTTATGCGCCTCTACAGTCCCCGACATTATCGAGGAGGGATGATCAAGCTTGCTTGCCGGACCAGTAAGGCCTCATTCTTGAGTATAGATGAGGCTCGGAACCAAGGTTGGATGGGTCGATTTGTTCGAATAAAGACGTCGGACTTGATCCCTGCCGAGTACATGCCATTTCCAGAGGAATAGAACATGAAACATAAGTAGTACTTTGCCGTGAAGATTTAATCTATTGTTTTTCCTCTTATCCCCTTTCTTATCATTGTTTTTGGTGTTTCAGTTGTGGCCCAGATGCCAGATGTGGTTCCTCAACTCAAGGAATGGGTTGAGGACCTTGTGTCACATAGACCATACTCCGAGCATGCTTGGATGGAATTATTGAAGGGTCGGTGGGAGGCTCGTAATCATGGTAAGTTTCCTTTTTTGGTTCGGTAAGGTTTTGACTTTCTCCTTGTGTTGTCGAATTCTTATCTATCTTCTTTTGTAGGTCTCCCTAAGGACGTTTCTATAAGGCTTCCATCTGATGATGAGGATGTGCCTCTCGAGTCCCCTGCTACAAGGCAGGGTGATGAAAAGAAGAGAAAAAGGCCCCGAGTTCCCCGAACTCAGAAAAGAAAAAACCGAACAAGAGGTTGCGCAAGCCCAAGGGAAGCACCAGCACTCTATCCTCGGACTCAATCCACCATCTAAGGGACGAGTCAGAAGAAGAAGAAGAAGAAGAAGAAGAAGAAGAAGAAGAAGAGAAATCCAAGCTTGTGGCCCGCGTGCAGGCAGGTGTCGTGATACAAAGTCCCTCTGAACCAGCAGGTGCTGAAATTGACATGTCTCGACATGAGGAGGTCGATGAGGGAGTTTTAGACGAAGCTCCCGAACTAAAGGGGGTGAGGCCACTCCTCCCCAAGTTAAGGGGGTCGAGAGAGAGACCGGGGCCGATGCTTCTCGAACAGAGGAAGGTTCCCCAAGAGACGAGCTTGGGGCGATCGACCTTACCTGGTCCCTTCATATTTCAGACGCCATGATTCGCGAAGCCGGTATGTTAGAAAATTGTTCTCACGAGGGGCCTCAGAGGGCGACTGATATCCACCGCTTCTTGGATGGGTTAGAGTCCACTGCCTCAGAAGATGTCACCGGTATAGGTGACTTGTCAGTGCCACGAAAGGTACTATCATCAGGTTCCAGTGGGTCTTCATCGAGCCCAAAGCTGGTGGATCGATTCCCGACCCCAAGTGTTAACCTTGACCGCAGGCGGTCAATAACTTTCTCTTTCCCGGAGGATGCCCAGGTTTTCTCTGCCCTCGTGGGGGTTGTTAGCTACCTCAGTTGCTTGGTGACCAAAGAGGACCAGATCGTGATGGACGCGGTGGAAGCGCCCTGCCTATTAAATAAGGCCCAACATGCTTTGAATCGGGTAACTTCGAGTGTCACTTCATTACTTATTTTAAATTTGATGTTGTAAATAATTCTAACACCTTTCTTTACGCTTGCGGGACTAGGTATTGCACAATGAGGCTTTCCTCTGAATGGGGAGGAGTTAACCCAGCACGAGGTTGAGGTTCGGGAGCTCACCGAGTAGAGGAATACTTACAAGCTTCTAAGTGAGAAGCTTCATGCCGAGTTAGAAGCCACACGGAGGGAACACATCGAGATGGCCGAGCATGTTCGATTACTTCACGATACTGAAGATAAATTGTACATAATGGCTAACGATCCGATCTTGTAGGTTCGACAAAGTCTTAAATAGATCGGACATCTCCGAGAACAGGTAGATACAATACAAGCTGAGGCTGAAGAGTTCAAGAAAGTATGGTTTTAGCCTCGAAAAAGGAAGTTGTCCAAGCACAACTATAGTCGACCGAGGCTCAGCTTCGAGCTACAAAGGAGAAGACCTTGGTGCATGCCAAGAGGATCGTGGAGCTCCAATATGAGCTTAACTCAGCTATTTCTGGCCAAGAGAGCCTGACCACGGAGCTTGAGGCTGCCAAATATGAGGTGGTCGTGGCCAAATACCAAGGCCGATGCTTAAGTGGCCCAATTCTAGGTTGACGTCGAGGCTATCTAGACATAGGACAAGAGCATGGTGAATCATGCAAGGTGGGAAGCTAGGAGGGAAACCCTCGAGGGATTCCACGCTCAGACCTTTGACATATTGGCAGAAATTCAGAATGCCAAGGTAGAAGAAGCCAGGGCCCGAAAGCTGGCTTTTCTCGAGGAAGGCTCCGAGAGCTTATCTAAATTTGAATGTGGGGAAGACCCCGAGGATGAAGACGCTTCCCCCGATGAGGACCTGACCACTTAGGCCACTTAGGTCTTTAGATGTTTTATATTTTGCTTTTTACATTTTTTTAGACCGTTTTGGCCATTGCACATTTCTGCATCGGGCCATTCTAGCCTTTTGTAAAATGATTATATATACAAGGCTTTCTTTTCCTTTTGGCTTTCAAATTTTTCCTTTGCTTATTTACTTGTATTCATAAGGTCCGGAACGTCTTAACATAAATAATTTAGGCTATGTCCGAAAGTTCGAACAAACCTTGTCTTTGCCTTACTTTGTTTTAAGGCGGCTTGGGGGTTCGGTGTTATCGGAACCTTTTCCCCAAGTAGGTAGCTAATATTATAGTTTTCCGAGGGTAGCCTTTAGAACCGGTTAAAAGTTTTCTTTTTAGAAAGGCCTAGTTTTTGTTACGGGTTTCGGACGTCTCCAAGCCGTGTTAATTCGGCTGTAGCCTTTTAGTTTAGGAGCTACCCATTGGACTTGTATTCCCGAGCTATCCAGGCTTGCCAAGATAACAGTCTCCGAGTGGGGTGGCCGTGGTATTTAAAAATCGGGGAGTTTCTTAATAGGTCTTATTCCCCCGAGGCCCAGTGACTTGACCTCTTTGAGTTTTATGGACGGCAATCCCCGAGTGAGGGATTGGTCATTTGTATTCAGGTTATGGACTGCCCTTGGGCTTGTTATTTTTAGAGAAGAAGTACGAACCCTTAAAGGGATGTAAAGAGGAAAATTTTAAAACATAAGATGATTGCAAGGAAAGTACTTCTCTTTATTCTTGTGCGAAACAGTTATACATGCATACATGTTTTATGCCAGGGCTCGATCAATCTATGTGGGCACAGTTAGTTTGACCATTTGTCCCTTACAATAAATCCTACTTATCAAGACCCTTCCTTTACGAAGTATTTTTCTCGCTAAAGTTGATATCTGAAGGTAATTCATATCTGAGGGTAATACCTCCCCTAGTATTTGAGGTTCATTGTAGAGGAACCTCGGATATTGTTGAATTGATCTTCGGCACCGATTCATAATCTGACTTGATTCTAAGTTAGCACGATCCATTGTTGCCTCGTTAAAAACCTTGCCGAAAAAACCATTTGGGACAAAAACGGTCTAAGGAAAAAGAGTGTAACGCGTGCTTTAAGACCTAAAGACTTCGTGCCACTTCTTGTTGATCACCTACAAGTGTTAGTCCAAAATAAAAAGAAATGAAATGGGCTCATACCTTAGCCGTAATACCATTTTAGGTGAGATATATTTCAATTACTCGGTAGTTGTTCTCCGTTCATCATTCCAAGCTTGTAGGACCCTTTCCCGGTGACCTCGAGAATCTGGTACAATCCTTCCCAATTCAGACCCAATTTCCCTTCGCTCGGATTCCGGGTGTTTAGGGTGACTTTCCTTAGCACTAAGTCCCTGATATTAAAGTAACTAAGGTTGGGTCTTCGATTGAAGTACCTTTCGATTTGTTTTTTTTTGGGTAGCCAACCGAACAAGGGTGACTTCATGCCTTTCATCAAATAGCTCTAATCTCGTATACATGGCCTCGTCATTTAACTCCTTTGTTGCATATCGGTATCTGATACTTGGCTCCCCGACTTCGACCGGAATTAGGGCTTCGGCGCCATAAAACAATGAGAACGGAGTAGCCCCGGTACTGGTCTTCGCAGTCGAGCGGTATGCGAAAAGGGCTTCGGGTAGGATCTCATTCCATTTCCGTTTGGCATTAGTTAACCTCTCTTAAGGTTTTGGATGATGGTTTTGTTGGTCGATTCGACTTGCCCGTTTCTGCTAGGGTGATAAGGCGTCGATAAGATTCTTGTGATCTTATGATTTTCGAGAAACTTGGTCACCTTGCTACCGATGAACTATTTTCCGTTGTCACACACAATTTCGGATGGCATCCCGAACCGACATATGATGTGGTCCCAAATGAAGTCAATGACTTCCTTATCCCTAACCTTCTCGTGTGCATGTGCTTCAACCCACTTAGAAAAATAATCAGTCATAAATAAGATAAATTGAGTCTTACCTGGTGCCCGTGGAATAAGGCCAACGATGTCCATTCCCCACTTCATGAATGGCCATGGCGACAAGACTGAATGCAGTAGTTCCTCGGGCTGGTGAAGCATTGGAGCATATCTTTGACATTTGTCACATTTTCGAACAAACTCCTTCGCATCTTTTTTCATGTCGATCTAGTAATAGTCGGCTCTTATTACCTTTTGGGCCAATAATTCAGTGTCTGAATGATTTTCACAAGTACCCTCGTGAACTTCCCTCAGAACATACTCGGTATCTCCCGGTCCCAGACATATTGCTAGTGGGCCATAGAACATTCTTATGAACAAGGTTCCGTCTTCGGACAAGGTGAATCGAGCTACCTTTGTGCACATGGCCCTCAATCCTTTTGAATCTGAGGGAAGTTTCTTGGTCTTCAAATACTCTACGTATCTATTTATCCAATCCTAGGTTAAGCTTGTGGAGCTGATCTCGGTGAGACCTTCTTCGACTACTGACCTCATGAGTTGCACATCGACCCTTGAGTTGAGCTCGTCATCCTCAACTGACAACCCTACGTTTGCGAGGGCATCGGCCTCACTATTTTGATCTCGAGGTACGTGCTTCAAAGCCCATTATTTAAATTGATATAAAGTTACTTGTAACTTATCTAGGTACCTTTGCATTCGTTCTTCTCTGACTTCGAACATTTCGTTAACCTGATTCACCACAAGGAGGGATTCACGCTTAGCTTCGATCACCTCCTCTCCCAACTTTTTGTCTAGTTCGAGACGTACAATCATGGTCTCATATTCGACCTCGTTGTTAGTTAATTTAAAAGTTCTAATAGATTGTCTAACCACGTTGCCTGTGGGTGGCTTTAGTACGATGCCAAGTCCAGACCCCTTTGCGTTTGATGCACCGTCCATAAAGAGGGTGCAGATTCCCAAGGATATCCCCGAGTTTACCAACAACTATCTTTCGGCCTCGGGTACTAGGGACGGCGTGAAGTCAGCCACAAAGTTTGCCAAAGTTTGAGACTTAATGGTTGTTCGGGGTCGATATTCAATATCGTACCCGCTGATTTATACGGCCCATTTGGCCAATCATCCTGAAAGCTCGGGTTTATGCATTATATTTTGTAATGGGTAAGTTGTCACAACACATATAGGGTGACATTGGAAGTACAGTTTCAGTTTCCTAGAGGCGCTTAACAAAGCGAGCACCAATTTTTCTAGGTGGGGATATCTAATTTCGGCCTCACCCAAGGTCCGGCTAACATAATAAATCAGAAATTGTGTACCTTGTTCTCCCTGAACTAGGACTCCACTTACCGTTATCTTCGATATTCCCAGATATAAGTACAGTTGTTCGTCTTCCCTCGACGTGTGAAGCAGTGGCGGGCTGGACAAGTATCGTTTAAGTTCTTCCAAGGCACGTTGGCATTGCAGAGTCTATATGAAGTTATTTTTATTCTTAAGCAACGAGAAAAATTGATGACTCTTATCAGAGGATCTCGAGATGAATCTCCCCAGGGCGGTTATGCGCCCGCTTAGCCTCTACACGGCCTTCACGTTGTCTACTACTGACTCTGAATGCGTATTTTTCTGGATTCAACTTCATGTTGTACTTCCTCAGTATATTGAAGGCTTCTTGCAACTGCTTCAAATGGTCCTCTGCTCGCAGGGACTTAACTAACATATCATCGATGTAAGCTTCCATAGATTTCTCTATTTGTTCTTCGAACATTGAATTTACTAGGCGTTGGTAAGTGCCACCAGCATTTTGTAATCCAAATGGCATTACGTTATAGTAGTATGTGCCATACTTAGTGATGAACGAGGTCTTTTCCTGATCATCTGGGTTCATTTGTATTTGGTTGTACCCGGAATATGCATCTAGAAAACTGAGGATCTCGTGGTCGACCGTGGCATCGAACATGCGATCGATGTTAGGCAAAGTAAAAGAGTCCTTGGGGCATGCGTTATTTAAATCCTTGTAATCCACACACATTCCTAGTTTATTCCATTTCTTAGGGACTACTACTACGTTTGTTGGCCATTCGGGGTATTTGACTTCCCAGATGGACCCTATTTTAGGTAGCTTAGTTACCTCGTCTTTGATGAAGGCATGTTTGATCTCGGACAGGGGTCTCCTTTTCTGCTTCACCGGATGGAATCTCGGGTCCAAGCTCAATTTATGGGTGGTGATCTCCGGTGGGATCCATGTCATGTCGAGATGAGACCAAGCAAAACAATCTATGTTAGCTATAAGAAATTGAATGAGTTTTTTCCTGAGCTCGGGAGTTAACCTCGTGCCCAGGTATACCTTTCGATCGGGCAGATGTTCGATCATTATGACCTGCTCCAGCTCTTTGACCGTTGATTTGGTAGCGTCGAAATCATCGGGGACTATGAAGGATCGAGGAACCCCATAATCATCGTCTTCATCGTTTTCCTGCTTATCTAGCTGGGTCGAGGCCGACATCTATGACCACTATTTGGCTTCATGTTTTGCTTTTGAATCTTACTCCTTTGTCGATGAGAGTGTTGATATTGGAATCACTTCATCAACGGAAAATATTTCCTTCGTGGCGGGCTGCTCCCCGTTGATTGTTTTGATCCTCTCTAGTGTTGGGAATTTTAACACCCGGTAAAGGGTCGAGGGCACAACCCTCATGTTGTGGATCTAGGGTCTCACGAACAGGGTGTTATATCTCATGTCCCCTTCGATCACATAAAACTTGGTCTCCTGGATGGTCCCGACTGCGTTCACTAGCAACATTATTTCCCCCTTAGTAGTTCACTAGCCATGTTGAATCCGTTCAGCATTCGGGTCGCGGGCACGATTTGGTCCTGTAGGCCGAGTTGTTCTATGAACCTTGATCGAATGATGTTATCTGAACTACCTGGATCAATTAGCACACGTTTAAATTGAGTTTTATTTATGAGTACAGATATTATTAGTGCATCATTATGGGGCTGCATGATTCCTTCTGCGCCCTCGTCATTGAAAGACAAGGTTCCTTCTGGTACGTAGTCCCCAGTTCGTTTCTCCTTCATGATCGACACCTTGGTGCATTTTAACATCGGCCCTTGGGGAACATCGACCCCTCTGATAATCATATGAATGACATGTTGAGGTTCTTCTTGCTCGTTTTGTTTATTGGAATCCCTTTTTCTGAAATGATTCTTTGCTCGATCACTCGAAACTCCCGAAGGTGCCCGTCGTTGAATAATCTGGCTACTTCTTCTCTCAACCGTCGACAATCTTTCATTTTGTGACCATGGGTTCCATGATATTTGAACATTTGGTTGGGATTTCTCTAGGCTGGATCGGTCTGCAAAGGTCGAGGCCATTTGGTATCTTTGATGCGTCTGATAGTCGATACGATGGCAGTTGCATCAACATTAAAGTTATATTCTGATAATCGTGGTACTTCTTTAGGTCCGATAGGCCTGTCGAATCCATTCTTACTCATGAGCCCTCGAGAGATCTGGCCTCAGTCATTCCTCCTTTCATTTCATACAGGATTTCGCCCAAATTCGATGCTCCTACGATCTCCATTATAAGGTTGGTACCGATCCCTGTTCAACCTCGGTTCTCGATCAATGTCCCTCTTGATTTTATCAATGGGCCTGACAGGATAAACGAACCCGGAATGAGCCCCAAGTTGGTCTTCTTTGACCCTGATCTTTGATTGATACCGATTATGCACATCGGCCCAAGTAACAACCGGGTATTTTATCAAATTCTACTTCAACTGTTGCGAAGCTACTGAGCTTCATACATTGAGTCCTTAGGTGAAAGCTTGGACAGCCCAATAATCGGCAACCGGTGGAAGATCCATTCGTTCCATTTGGAATCGAGACATGAACTCTCTGAGCGGATTTGATCGACCCTGGAGTTGTAAGTTTCCACCTTCTTGTCGTTTGCCTCGATATTTTTTCCCCTAACTCACCTTGTTTTGTTAGTTCTTCGAGTATCTTCATGATTGCAGGATCGGCCTCCGATTCCTTCTCGTTCGATTTCCTTGAAACAGATTCGACCCTGTGGACAACTTCTTGGGATGGCTCGGGCCCGATCCTCCTTGGTGGGTGATTCTGGTTTTGGAGCTGGGCTATCGCTGCTTGTTAAGCCTGCAACATTTTGAAGATCACTCAAAGGCTTACCTTGCCCTCTTCGCCGCCATGTGTGCTTTGAGCGGCTGATCGAATATCCCTAAGGATGTTGTTCTCGGGACCGATGGCCAAATTTGCATTGATGGCTACATGCGAGCTGACGTTGATTGGATCTACAACCGGAACTCCATCGTGGCCAACTGGAAGTACGTTGTTCCCTGGTGATATGTTATCATTTTCGTTGTGGTGACAGAAATCATTGTCCACATGTACGGGTGTTTTGATCCTGGAATCAAGGATACTCAAAAGAACAAGTGTAAAATAGTGTGTGTTATGAAAGTTTGCACTAGGTAATCACTATTATCCTTAGCCCCACGGTGGACGCCAAACTGTTTACCCTTCAAATCGGATACCAATTTAATTTATACACGGTTTAAGGATACGTGATATAACTCGATACAAATTAAGAAAACAGATTGATATTGAAACTGACAATGAAAGAATATATGCGGACCTCGCAAATCTAACAGCCTTGGCCCTCGAGTTCAATCACCCTCGAACCAAGAGATGTCCCCACTGATGTATGAACAGAATAACAAGATGCTAAAAGCTAGAATATGATATTATATTGCTTTTTATTGCCTAATGAGATGTGTTTTACAAATGATCAGACCCCCTTTATATATTAGGGGAGTCCTACTTTTGATACAATTTTATATAAGATGAAAAATCTCATGATTTGCTAATTAATCGGACTATCCTTGATACGTGCCGAAATTTCTGCAGTGATCTACAACTGATATCGAATATTTCGTCTTTCTGTTATTCGGCTTGGACATTTTCCTAGATCGCCTGATCTCTGGGTCTCGAAACCTCGCACCTCGGTTCGATATAATTCGAGATCGAACCTTAACCTATCATATTCCAGTCTCGATTAGTCACACAAGGGGCGAGTCCGGTTTTGACTGTATATACTTACACTTTGTGTCCAGACAAACTAAAACACATAATTAAAATAAAATGGAGGGAGTATTAAACAAACATTTTAAAATGAAACTGAATCTGATGAACAAATCCACGTGGGCATATGAATATCATTTTTCGAAAATTTGGCATTGCATGAGAACTTATCCAATAAATGACATATAAAAGAGAACTTAACTTATGACTATTGGCATCCGATAAACCAAGTTGATCGTTTAATTGAATAAATTGGTATTTTGTAGCCAAACTATTTTATCTGATAATAAGTTGAAAGCGAAGCGTATTCTCTTTGATCCTCTCTCTTTGTTCAAAATTTTCTCCTACATATCCACAAAAGAAACACATCAAGATTTTACATAAGATTTTTTCTGAAAAATCAAAGAGAGAGATTCGGAAAACTACCTCTGCAAGGAGCAAAACAAAAGCACATAGAAAGGTAGCAATTTTTGTGGAGTAGAGACGAGAGAGTATTTGGTGGAGGATTTCTGTTGGCACTTGGGTTTGTTTCTTCTATGTCATGTTCAAAGAATTAAGAGAATGTTGCTTCCAATGATGTGTCGGAATCTTTGGACTTTGGAAATTTTTTATTTGCCCCTTTTTTTGGTGGGCCTGATATTCCACGAGTACAACTCTTTCATAAACTCTTTAGCAACAAATTCTCCACCAATATATATATATATATATATATACAATAGAGTACATACATTATCGAACAAGTACCGAAGGAAAAGTTGGGCTTGATAGTACACAACGCGATAATACATTCGAAAAATATGTCAAAATGAAATTTTTTGGTGACCTGCTATTTTTTTGTAGTGACTAGTGTCACACCTCTCCTTTCCGAGATAGAGAGTTTTTTTTTTCAATTAAAATGACATTATTCGAAATTAGATTATTTACTAATTAACGTTTTGGAATAACTGTTATGTTGTCTCAAGCCACTGGTTTATTTTCCCAAATCGAGAAACTTGACTCTATTTATGGCCCGCGAACATAGAAGACCGAGTAAAGAATTATGTTAACCCGTGAGAAGGTGTGAGGCACTTTCGAGTTACGTGGTTTTAGGATAGCCGCTTAACAATTAATATTTTGCTTAATTAATCTGAATTATTAAATGTTTAAAACTTTTTTATGCGTTACCTCTTCTATATCGTTTTTCATTATTTAAACCATTATGAAATTTATTTAAGCAAGTCGCAGTGTTGTGTACTTGTCATTTGGTACACATCACAAATCACACCGTATGAAACGCGCCCGCAATTTACGATATGTTATTTTTTTATTATTTGAAGTTGGGGTCAAGTCACGCGAACGTGCACCTGAAATTAGAGTTACGTATTATGATTATGTCACACGAACCGTACACATAGTCATGATAATTTATTCAAACGCCCGTAAAACAAACTACGAATGTTTCAAAGACACGCATTCTCTATTGTTAGAGATTAAATGTACAAGCCCAAGAATTATGGAAGTTTGTGTTAGGGAATATTATCCATTTCAAAGGATCAAACAAATACTGCTTTGGTGTTTCGCTACTAGTTGAACTTAGAGCAAGTTCGAATTCTTTTACGTTTTAAGTCTCTTTGCAACTTTGATCAAACTAATAGGGGAGTCTAGCCAATTAGGCATTCGAGAAACTACTTTGGCTATGATTATTAGCTCAATGGCTTAAAAGAAGTCATCTGAGCAATTAACACATCATGACTGTATCGTTAATGGCCAAAAATCGTGGGCTAGGCTTAAATGAAGCCTTGATCTTATAATAAATGGGCTAAAGCAGAATTGAACTACTTGGGCCTCAGACGAATGGCCCAGAGAATACAATCCCTCCGTAATGAGCCAATTGGGTACTCTGGTCCTATAATAAATAGGGAAACTTACACAAATGTCCCATATAAGTTTCAACTTACCAACCTCTAGCCATTAGTCATAAACTTTCCAAAACTAACCAAGCACATATAAAAATTGAAAAATCAAATAAATAACGTTCTTTCTCTCAAAGAATCACACGTAAAAATCTCCTTCCATATTTTTAAGTGTGATTAGCAACATTAGATGCAAGACGGAAAGAAAATTTCATAGATGAGGTAACAAATAAGGTGATGAAATATAAAAATATATACAATATTTAAAAAATCTAAGCGAAAAAGAAACTTTTTCAATGAGTATAGTTGAAATTCATTGAAAACATATAAATAAGTCAATATACAAAATTTGAGGAAGATTAGAGATTATTTGGACTGGTTTTGTATCAAAATTCGTAATTAAATCAAGTTCAAAAAATTATTTTGCGACACATGTATCATAGATGTATCTAACACACAGATATACATGTGATATACAATTGATACAAATATGATACATAAATAATACACAATGTGATACACACATCATTCTTTTTCATGTTCATTTTTTACTTCGAATTTTTAATTCAAACCACCTCAAAACTTGACCAAATCATCCCAAAACTGATATTCAAGCTCCATAAGATGTACCCAATATATTCTAAGAAAACAAAAATTTGACCTTCTTTTGCTATAAATAGTTAATTGGCAAATATTAGTAATATTTGGCTAATATTAGTAATATTTTATGAATTGGCCAATTTTTGTAATTAGCTATTTAAAAATGGACATGAGTGATAATTTCCCTAATAAATAACTCAAATTTGTACAAATGAATGTAGACAACTACAAGCAAAAGAGATGTATTAACACAAATAAAAAAATTAATCATGTTTCGGTTCAAACATCACAATGACGATTCATAATAAGATACAACTTCGAATGCTAGAAACAAATTGAAATTCCAAGCGTTTTTGTTTCCAGATTCATCCAACATTGCCTGCAGACATGCGTGATTATTTTTTAACTCACTTCAAATCTTCAACACTGCCTGCAATTGGTAGCCAACAAATTTGACCAAATGGTGATCAAAGTCATAGACTAAACACTTATAAACTTCACAAATGTCTCACAGACCATGATCAGGCAATAATTTAACTGAAACCAACACTAAAGGAATACCATATTAAGTGACAACATTCTCAGTTCTAATATAACAATTAAAGCGTGGCTTATTAATAGTGGACTAAGCAATAGATCAGCAGATGGAATTTTCAAAGGAAAAGGCAATTTCCACTTAGATTTTAGCTTAAGCATACAGTTTTATCAACAAGCGTAAACAGATTTGATAGTTAAACATAATGAATACACATATTTAGACATGGTCATGAAATCAACAATCAAAGGAGAGTTACATATGAAGTTTCTACATACCTAGCAGCAGAAATCAACAGAAGAACTCGACCAAATAAATGTCAGAAATGGAAAGGAGAGTTCGCTGCTAGACAGAAGATTCAACAGTAGGAAACCAGCAACAAACTTCAATTTCATATTTAATATGACATACCACACAATGGATAAAAAACAATCCCAGCATAACCAATTCCTGCATAACTTATCCCTGCATAAGCCGTATTCAAACCAAGCGACCCCTAAGAAAATAATTTCTGGAGTTACAGAACTCAATTAATTCTAAAATCCATATAAACAAACCAAACCTTTTAAGATTAAACATTACTGAAAAGCAAAACTATATTGAAAGCAAAACTAAAGAACGATTAAACAACACATGAATCGATTAATAAGCGGTTAACAGTGAACTGAAAAGCTTATGCTAAACGAGACGTAACTCTGTCATAGAAATAAAAACTGAATCAACAACTAACAAGGAAAATGATAATCAAGATGATATGTAAAACATAAATTTGCTTAGAAACTAACTTTGCATAATTGGACTTAACTGGCTGAAAAATATTTAAAACAAGCAATGAAACACAAAATTGAAAATAAAAGGGAAAATGAGAAAGGGAATATACCTATTGAGCTTAAAGGGGACGAGCAAAACGATTCTGGACAACCGTAGAAACAGAAACGGAAACATTGGGAAGCTAAAGATCAGTCAACAGTGGCGTGACCAAGTTCCGATGGTCATGCAATGAGCTAAAATTATCATCACTCGATTTCTCTTGTGAAGAGAAATCGATTGATGTCGATTTCAAACTCATAGACCAAGAGTTGAAAGAGGAATCAATAAAAGACTGATTTAGGTTTTCAGGGATTCTTGGATCTGTTATTCATGGAGTTCTAGGGGGAATTGAGGAATGAAGTTAGGATATTTGGAAAGAGGAGAAGACGGAGGTTGTCTGGTGTTAATTTGGGGTTGATTGGAGTTGGGACGCCGCCGTGGACGATTTCCGACGACGACCATGTCGGCTGAACAAAGAGAAGGAGATAAGGGCTCTAAGAGAAAACGACATCGTTTGGTTTATTTGAGGAGATGGACCGGGTGAGTTAATGGACTGGGGCGTGGATTGACAATTTGGGCCGCTCCATGTGCTTGGCCCAGTCGAGCTTAGCAGCTCCTTTCTTGCGTTTTGTTCTCTTTATTGTATTTTTGAAAGACACAAGTTGAGATGGCCGAGTTGGTCTAAGGCGCCAGATTAAGGTTCTGGTCCGAAAGGGCGTGGGTTCAAATCCCACTCTCAACAAATTAATTGTTGTTTTATTCTATTTTTCAAAGTTAACCACTTCACTCAATATTCCAAATTAAACCTATTTTTGCAAAACTAACCTATTAACTATCATTTAATTAATTATTTAACTAAAAATGCATGTAGATTGATTAATGTATCTTTGGTATGTTGGTATTTTATAAATGCAGTTAACATGCAATTAAATCCTAAAAATGGTGAAATAAAGATTTAAACATTTCTATGGCCTTTTTTCTTTTATGATTTTTAAGATATTAAATATGCACGAAAAATACAAACAAATGCAAACAAACAAATAAAGAGAAATTCCTAGATGTTCTATCATCGACAACTAGAAAATTATTTATTGTAAAAATCACGTGCTCACAATCTATAGAATTTTATTGAAGTTTTATGGGTTATTGAGGGGTAGTTGGAGAAGAGATCTGGTTGGGGTTGAGAAAAAATGTGAAGAGAAAGACAAAATAATAGTTATTGTTGCCAATCTTTTTGGCCTACATGTATCAATGCTAATTATCTATAGATGTCAATATCCCAACATTTAATTGCTTACTTCCTAAAGTTTTCTTTCATATATTGGCTTTAGAAAGATGAGTAAATACCTGTCATATAACATTTGTGGGACTTTATAATCAAGAAACTTCATTAACAAGCTCTTACACATATTTTTAAAACAAATCAGTTCAAATCTTAATGAAAAATATAAAAGAAATCACACCAAATGCTATGAATTATAAGAATCAGATTATATATATTACACAGATCAGATTGTATAAATTGCACAAATCAGTTACAAATTAATATGGTCATGACTTACATGAATTAAATAATATATATTAGTCTACTGATTCTTTATTGATATTTACTCCAAATTGTTGTAATTCTTAGGATCATTATTGTAGTAAATGCATGTGGTTTTTTCCTTTGATACCAATGATATTTGGACTATTTTTTGCAATTCTATTGGATATATATTATTTCTCACCCGGTACAATTAACGAATAACTTTATCATCGAGATGTAGATAGAGGAAAAGAAATAATTTCATTTTTTTGTCTATTGCAACAACAACAAATTCAATTCAATTCTCATAAGCGGAATGGAAGAAAGTAGCGTTGCAGTGGTGAAGCCAGGAATTTTCTCAAGGGTTTTCAAACTTGAAATAAGAAAAAAAAAACGATAAAGGACGTTAAATATATGTTATGTACCTCCAAAAACTAATATTTTACCTATATACGCAAATCAATTTTCCGATAAAGGTTGATCAATTGAACACCCTAACCATAGTATGGTTTCGCCATTAATTGTGTGTACGCAAATCTTATCCGACCTTTTTTTGTCTGTCGCACTTGCTAGAATTTGAATCCAATATCCCATATGATATATATCCCACTTCTTTTGCATTAAGAAGTAGTTTATTGTAATGTATATAACTTAAATTCTAAGTCAAAATGAATGTCATTACAATAGCTATTTTGTGTTATTATTATGTTGATTACAATTGCTTCGATTCCTTCTGTTTTTATATATATTAGAAAGCAGCTCAAAAATTGAGGATTAAGGTAATCTACATTGGTTAATTCCAAACTTTTCCATGCTTTGATGGTACACTTCTGTTTATACATAATTACACTTACCTCCCTCTTTAAATTTAAAATTATATTGACCTCCCCTTTTTTAAGTTTATTACAAGGATTCACTCACTAGAAGATGATTTATTGAAAATGACACATATACCTTTGAAATAATCAATTTTTTTCCCTATAACCTTTCTTAAAGAAATTCAAGGTAATCGTTAGTCATTTCTATTGATTATAGGACGATATAATAATTGTACTCCCTCTGTTCCAATTTACGTGAACATATTTCCTTTTTGGTCAAAAAAGAATGATCTCTTTTTAAATTTGGTAATAATTTAACTTAAATTTACAATTCTACTCTTAACGAGAAACTTTTATAACAACACAAATACTCTGTGCCCCTTTTTGAATTGTTTAGGACCACAAATTCCAAAAGTCTTTATTTTTTTAAACTTCGTGCCTAATCAAACAGGTTCACATAAATTGAAACGGAGGGAGCAAGTAATATCATAAAAGAGGAGAGATAAATTCATCTTTATCAAATTATGGGAGATGCTTTTGTAAATAGTATAACTTGAATAGGGCAATGAATAAATTTCAAGAGTTATGACGGAAGAGTGCATAGAAAATCATTTCCTCCTATAAATTTGCACATTTGGCTCGAGCATGTACTCATTCTAATTCAAGTTACCAAACACCTTTTGGACAAGAAATTGTATGTTTCCATCTCTTCTTTGTTGTACTCATGGAAAGAAAAAGTCCTCAAATAAGAAAGAATGTTGAGAGGGAGTTTGTGAAAGATAAACGTGCTGAAGAGGTTGCAATCTCCAATATGCAGAAAGCATTGTGTAAAAAGGCAAAGGAGATTTCTACCTTATGTGGCATCGAGATTGCTATTATTATATTTTCAATTATAGGTCAACCATTTTTATTCGGAAATCCCAATGTTGAATCGGTTGTTCGACGGTTTTTGAAGGCCAAACAGCCAATTGCATCTCCTTTAAGTGGTTACATAACTACCGGTCGCAAAAGAAAGGAAGAAATGGACAAAAAGAAAAAGAAGGTAGAAGAAAACAAGGACAAAGAAAAAGTTCTGGAAAGTATTTTCACATACTGTCCCTCGGAAGATTTCAATCTGACTGATTTGGAAAAGTTTGAAAAATTAGAACAAAATATCGAGAAAGTTTCAGATTATTTGATTGAGGAAATTGCTCAGTTGCAGTGTGTGATTGACGCAGAAGATCCGAACATTGCACCTGAAATGAATGTGACTAGTTCTTCGACTTTACCATCTAATTGGTTAAGTCTCTAAATGGAAACTTCAATATAGTAGATCTAATGAAGTCTATCTAGTATGTTGTTTCCGAATAATCTATAATATGGAATGAGTTTTTCGATGAGTAAGCGGTTATTATTATTTTTATTATTGTAACAACGCGATCGGTCGTTTTGAAAATTTACACTTTTCTCAGTAGTTTGAGGACACGAGTATTCCCACATGATGTATTATGTGATGACCCGATAGGTCATCTTATGTTTTAGAACCTAATTCTGTGTTTTGAAGCCTCAGATACCTCATTTTAGCCTTCTTCGATTTGCGGCAAGTCCGGTTGTTTTCTCGGAAAGCTTTTATGTAAAAACTAATAAGAATATGAAATATTTGCCTTAAAACCCATTTGAGTTGACTTTGGTCAATGTTTTGAGCAAACGGACTCGGATCCGTAATTTGACGGTTCCGATGAGTCCGTATCGTGATTGGGACTTGGACGTATACCCAAAATCAAATTCGGAAGTCCCTAACTCGAGTTATCGCATTTTGTTGAAATTTGAAAGTGTAAAGGCTTAGTGAATCTAAAGGTTTGATCGATGTTTGAAATTGTTGATACCGGATCCGTATTTTTTGTTTCAGAACCCGATATAGGTTCATTGTTATATTGATGTCTTGTCTGTCAAATTTGGTGAGAAATGGGTGAGTTTCGGATAGGCTACGAAGTGGTTTGGACTTAGAAAACTCAACGGGTTCTGTAATTTCTGTATCCGGTGTCTGATCTCGCAATTGCGAGATAAGTGTTAGCATTTGTGAATATTCCCCAATCCTGGTAGGATCGCATTTGCGAGCAAATTCTTTGCATATGCGAGTTTGACCAAAGGGTATTAAGCTTTTTGTTAAACTAATTAAATAAGATGATAACAGGCAAATCCTAGTTAAACATAATAAATCCTAGATCTGAGATTATTATATGTCAATAACATGAGACCGCATTAAAGACAACTAAATACCTAAGGGGTATTTAATAATTGTCAATGAATGAGAGAATAATGGTAAGCAATAAATATGATAAATGACAATAAATGTAAATAGGAAGAATGATTCACCCAAATATTGAATTGTGTGGATGGTTCCTCCTTCTCACAACAACGTGCGGTAACTAAATATAAAAATGAACGAAGTGTTCTTGGATTGTGTGAGTAGAAAGGCAGAATAAATAACAAAATCAATCACACTAGCAAGACAAGCTTTTTGTATATTCTCTCAAGAGTCAACTTCTTACAAGTGTTCTTATCAGAAAAGTGAATCCCCTTTTTGTTCCCTATATCTTCCTATTTATAAGGGATATTCCTAGGAAACCATAAAAAGTACAACCAGGGAAATATTCAGTTGTATATTTATTTTGGTAATTCTAAGACTATCCTAGTCATTACTACTATGCTTCTCTGCTCGACCTCGGTCTCGATATCTCGCTTGGCGACTACTCGCTGTTAGGCCCCGCTCGACCTCAGCCATAACCCGTTCATTTGCATTCGCTGAACCTGGTCGGATTTTGACCCATACAGTTAGTCCCTCCTCTTATTGAGATCGTCTTCTTGGTCGACCTCAGGGAGCGGACTTTATCAGCAACCGTTCAGGAGAAATCCCGAAGTGATGGCCGAGTAGAAGTGATCATCGTCGAGATCGTGACATATCGTTCTAAGGGTCGTGGTCAGCGAGGTAGGCATAGGATGATGTCACGGCCACATGCGTAATCATTGCGCATCTTCCCAATGTGCAACATTGTTTCTCGAGCCTCTGTCGCTTCGATTCTAGGGTCATTGACGGTTGTTTGCACCGATTCGGGCACCCTGGTTGTCTATAAATAGATGGGGGAAGCTTCTAAATGAAAATTTCGAATTTTATAGCTTCTTCACCTCTGCATTTTGATTCTTCTTCGTCTTCTTCTTCCTCAGTTCCTGCTCTCTATATCTTCCATCGTCAGCACCCTTTCTCTGCTTCCGGTTCCACCGCTCACACACTATCGAAAAATGACTAACTCGACTCCCAACCCTGAGACAGTCTTTGACGCTACCCCATTATCGGTGGCCATGCCTTCCAGTGGCAGAGAACCCATAGTTATGGAAGATGAGAGCTTCCCCACTGTGGAGGAGGTCGTTCCCCGTAACCCAACTTCCAGGACCGACTTCTCTAAATAGTCCGTTCAGGACCGAGTCGGTATTGTTCGAGATGGGGTTGAAGCATATCTTCGTCTTCAGATCCAAGTACCACCTTCCTGCCCATGTTGATATCGTTCCGGCAGGGGACGACGTGATACAAGTTCACCGGCATGGGTATTGTGCATTCTATGCCTACCCATTCCTGGTGGGATATTCTCTCCCTCTTCCTCCTTTGGCGGAGAATTCATGCCATTATTACGGCGTCTGACCGGCTCAACTTTCCCCTTATATCTACAAGATCTTACTCATGCTGACAAAGTATGCGAAATTGGCCGACTGCGAGATTTCCATCTTCCATTTGATGCACCTCGCCGCGCCCAGCTTCCATAGGGGCACAATGATTCACCTTCGCCACCGCGGAACAAAGGGATTGGTGGCCAGAATGGACGACAAAGAAAATCGCCGGTTTTGGTTTAATTATTTTTTTATCAAAATCGAGCACGTGGCGGTGAATCCTAGCGGATTCCCCGAGTGGAATTTTGCTCTTAAGTGTTTCCGTCCACTAAATCACGTTCTTTTCTCTTTTTCTGTGTTTCTTGACTTGTTTCTTTCCCTTTCAGGTGAGAGGCATCCCCCTCCCTTGGTCGCCGACATCGCCGACGGGGTGGCACATTGTCCTCCCCTTTATCATAGGGATTCGTGACTGGGCGTCTTTCAACAAGACGTTTGGACCCAAGCCCTCAACCGGTAAGTTGAACCTCGTCTTGTAGATATTCCAAAGTCGTTATGGTTTATCCCCTCTTTGTACTTATGATTCTTTTATTGGTGTTAGGTCGGAGGAATTCCAAGAAGGTGAAGGCTCCCGTTTCTGCCTTCCGCCAGGCAGTCGCCTCGGCCAGGATACAATTTGTGTTGGCCGAGTCCGTAAGGAGTGCTCTTCCTCGGACCCCGTCATTAGGTGACTCAGGCCCACAAACGGACGTTATATCAATAGAGACCCCGGTCCGCCCGGTGATGCACCTGGTAGATGAGTCTTCTCCTGGAGAGGAGGAGAATGGGAAACCCTAGCAGAAGAAGAAGTTAGTAAATTTCCAAACAAATATGAAAGAAATATAGAAAGTTAAAGGGAATAATACCATGAGTTTTAACTTTCCAACATAACCTATGAGAAAGGTACTTCCAAGACCTTCCTTCCATAGGAGCAACCGACAACAATTTTTCTACCCAAGCACAGAAGTCTGGTATTTCTTCAACAACTTCCATGGTTGATAAAAAGAGAAAAAAGAAAACATCCACGAGATCGTTAGTTCTTCTTTCTTCATTAAAAAGAAGAGAATCTAAAGAAAAAAATTATGTGCAAAGTTCCATTTTTCTAGAAAAGGCATGTTCTCTGCCCCTACTAAACCACTTGTGGGAGCAGCAACAAAACGGGCATACCAGCCACGATCTTTGTCATCTTCAAGGCTAACCAAAACCCTTTTACTCCTAGCCACGAGAGTAAATACCCCGGAACGAAACAACTTAGGGGAATAAAGATGAAGTAAGTGTTGAAAGGTGAAGGGTAAACATGCCAAATTAGACAGATATATTAAACATGCAACAACTCTCCATACGATAGGACCAATATGTACTAAGGAGACATTAAAAAAGCGACAAAATTCTATGATGATTGGGTCAATAGGTGGTCTAAAACCTAATGTAAAAGGGTATGTGTAAACGAAAGAGTAACTAGCTTGGTACGAAGTAATCCTTTGGTTTGGATTAGGAACTAAAATTGGAAAATAAAATTTCTAGTGGCATTCTCTTCGCACAAGAGAAATCAAACCCTCAGTAATCTGGGAAGGGTAAACGTCGGCACGATCATGGAAAGTCATAGAAGTAACTTTGTTTCTACTTGATTCACGATCAGTGGAGAAAGAAAATTCTGCAGGAATAATTTCATCAACAGTTGGTTCTCGAATAGGTTCACTCGAATCCATATTTCTGGAAGAAGATCTATGAGATGAAGAAGCCCTAGTTCTAGAAGAAGAAGGAGTAGCAACACTGGGCTGAGAAGTAGAACCGCGAACACTACATAGTCTACCGCCTCTTCTACTCCTAATAGGAGCAGTTGAAGGGGGAAGTTCATCTACAATTACTACTCTATGAGGATCAGGGTTTGGTGAAGCCATGGTTGTATAGGAAAATAATACGTGCTGATGAATAAGAATGATTGTGGAAGAAGAATATTGTAGATTGAAGGTTTTCGTGAAAGCAAAGGCACAAGAGGTATTTATAAGGAGAAGCAACCGTCATGTAAAGGGAGTCATGATGGAAAAGTCATAATGAAACAGTCACTCCGTGACTAACGCAGCCGTAAGAAAGCCCTAAAAACCGCTGAAGAGTTGCAGACCCAATCGATGAATGCCACGTGACACATGCATTAAATGGAAGTGACATACGACGTGTTGGTTCTGAAGAAAACACAATGATACATACGAAATGGCAGCAAAAAATTCCCGTCATAAATGTGTTCCACTTTCCAAATATTCAATTGCTGAATATTTGACAAGTCGGGGACTATCTGTATTGGTAAAAAATAAATATTACACGTGGAATTATATGTGGCTGACATGGCTAAACACGTGGATCACTAAGAAAGTGACAACTGGAGTGTTGCTTTGAAAGATGCATGAGTTACAACTGGTACGAGTAATAAGACGAAAGGGTGCGGTCGCTCGAGCCTGAATTACTAAGTGAAAAGACATAGGCAGGATGAATCAAAACAGTAAAGAGGGAAGATTCATGAACCTCTAATTAATGTGGAAGAAGAATCAGAACCGTTACGGAATCTTCATGAACAGTTATGTTCGTCAATTATAACGTTTCATTAATGTCATTAATACTCATAATGATTCGGGCATAAAAGGGAGGAAACGTTATATTTGTAAATCTATATTATTATAAAAGTGGAAAGCCCATAACCTAAAAATTAAATTACAAAAGTACCCTTCTAATTAACATAAATTTCCTACTTAAAAAAGATAGTTATTTCGAAGAACAAAATTTGAAGAGCCACAAAAAGTCACGATGGTTAGCAAAAACTTAAAATAAATGTTGGTTTGCAACACATTTATTTCTTATTATTCATCCAAACAAAAGCAAAAGATGACTATTCTCTAAAAAAAAGCAGATAAGGAGGATAATTATATGGGTGTGTTCGGATTGTTCAACTGTTACATGCATAAATTTAATTATATTCCTTTCGGTGGCATATATATGCAAATAAAATTGACTTCAAAGCTTGAAACTTCACAACATTGAAGTGACTGTTACCGTTCTAGGAGTTTTCTTTCATTTATAACTTTCTTTAATATTTTGACTTTTTTAGTAATATGATGTACGGAGTTACTAAGGCAAAGATAAATGAAGGACAAAATTAAATGAAGTGTTGGCAGTCAAAAAAATATGCGATTTGGTCCTTTCAACGTCAAAAATGAACGATTTGCAAGTGTATCTCTAATAGTATCATATTTATTTGGTTTGATCGTTGCAGGAATATTCACATACAAATGGCAGATCCACAATTCAAATTTTGCCCCGGTGGTAGAAGTAGACAACAATTCAACCGATGAATCAAAATGAAAGTAGTAACAAAAATATGATTCTCTATTCTTAACCATCTATTTATTTATTTGTTGTATCTTTTGTTACTTTGATGAAACTATTTGCTATAAATTATATGACAGATGTCTTGTTATTTCATGATTTTGACATGCATATATTTAAGTGGATACATATAAAAATAAGGGGTTTTAACACCTTATACCCCTCTATAAATCTCCTTACACACTATGCCTTAATTATGAAAGTTACATTATATACCTATAAAAAAAATTACGCCATATATCTTGATGGAGAATTATAGTGTGTAACAACTACTACTAATAAGGGGATAAACTCCCTTAAATGTAGCCTTCGTTATTGAAACATGTACTCAGTGAATTTTGAGATTCACATCTCCCTAATTAAACCATATTTCTATTTTCTATCAGAACTTCATTTTTGATATTGTATACTCTATACTTTCAAATCTTCCCTATATATTTTGAACATACCACAATATTTAATTTGAAATATAATTCAACTCGAATATATCACAATATTCTAATGACATGTATATTATCTAAACCAAGCATATTATAGTATTCTAATTCGGAATATATTATTCAAACTAAATATATCATAATATTTTGATTATAATACATTATTCAAATACTATAATATTATAATTTAAAATACAACATTCAAACTAAATATACCATAATATTTTAATTTGGAATACAGTATTCAAACAGAACATACTATAATATTCTAATTTTGAAGATAATATTCAAACAATATTGTAATTTGGTATACAATATACAAACTAAATATTCTATAACTTTTTAATTTAAAAAAAAATCTGGTTTGAACAGTGTATTCCAAATTAGAATATTGTAGTATGTTTGATTTGAATATTGTATTCCAAATTAGAATATTGTGTTATGTTTAATTTGAATATTTCAAATTGGAATATCATCGTTGTTTGATTTGAATTATGTATTTTTCATCAGGATATTGTGGTGTATTGGTTTGAATAACATAGACAAAAGAGAAGAAAAAGATTATGGAGGATTTCATAGAGAAATTACTAGGATGAACTTTTTTGGTAAACATGTATAATTGCAATTCCTTAAAATGTGGGATGATAGAGTGTTTCAAGGGATTTATTAAGTAGGAAAGAGAGATAATTTAATTCCTTAAAAGGTGGGATTTATTTAATGAAATATAATGATATTAAAACTTTAAAAAGTAATAAATTTTTATAAAATAGATATACAAGGTAAAATAAATATTTCAAAGGTATATGGAGTTAACTAACACATTCAGTAGTCATACCGTATAAATTACCCTAAAAATAATCTATATTCCTTACTTGCAAAAAGAAAGAAAAAACTAACACGTATACACACCCCCTGGGCCAATAATACTTCATACTTAGTAACAATCATTCCATTTTTTCGAACCTACCTTTTTTTTAACTCATATAAAAGATATATCTACTCTACGTATAAAATTGAAGAAAAAAAAATGTCATGCAGGGACTACCCTTTTAAAAAAGATTCCTTACTCGTTAACATGGAGGAATGTGTTCCTTCATAAGAGTTCCTGGACTTATACCCTGTTTTGATATGAGGGGATGTTCCCCTTTAGAAAATATTTCTTATTGATAAACCGAGTTTCTTATTCATAATTGATAGACGAATGTTCTCCTTTAGAAAAGTTGGACCTAAAAAGTATTGAATGCAAATACCGAATTTATACCTCTAACTACCCCCACACAAAAGAGCTCTAAACGTTCACTACTAAAAAATCAGGTTTTAGCGATGGACAAATTCTGTAGCTAAACAGAAAAATTCGTCGCTAATCTCATTTAGCAACGGATTATGAAGAAATTTTGCTAACTTCGAGTGTTTTAACGACAGATTTGCGACGGCGTTCGTAGCTAATTCCAGATTTTTTTGTAGTGGTTACTAAATTCTCAATTCCACAAATATCTTGAAGAGTTCTCAGTTTTTTAAGTTCTGGCATTGAATCAAAATTGATAGTTGATCTCAAACTTTGTACGTGTAAAATATCATGTGTTTGGGTAAAATTGAAACGAGCCTACTCCCGGTATAATATGTTCATATAATTTCTTTATTCTTTTTTTGTTTGATTAAGTTACTTTAAGGAAATTAACTCTATTGTATTGGTTGTTTATTTACAACATTTGCTGAAGTCAAAATTTTGATAGCACTTTGAGCTAACAACGTTTATTTTAATTTTTTATGTGAGTTTATTCTTTCTTCCAAATGTACGACATCTTACAGAGGGTAGGAAACATAAGAAAGGCTTCTATACGTGCAATTTGATTTAATAACTCTTCTAGAATGATAAGTTTTCTTTGAAATTGAAGAAAAGGTTAAAGGATGTGTTTTGATGGTTTTATCCTATTCTTTACATGTTTGTACCTCTCAAAATCGAAATTGGAAATAAAAATTACATAAGCTAATTAAACTTTATTTTTCATCTAATTCGTAGGTTCAAACGAGATCCAATCATTTCTCGACATAAAATTTTACTATACGTATTGATCATTCATAGAAACTTATACTTTATTATTTCATGAGTAATTATTTACTCAAATTGGTGTTTAATAATAATTGATATTATTTTAACAAATTGTGTACTACATGAATCGGTATTCACGTGCCGAGAAACTAGTTCCTATATAAGGGAAGAGAATTTTACTTGTAAAGACACGTTCTGATTATTATCGGAATACAATTATTTTTTATTTTTTTGCTTACAATCGATTACTTTGCTATTTCTTATATTAATTTCCTTTTTTGTAAGTGAGAGAATACGAAATTTCTTGGTTATCAGCAACAGGAGTACTTCTAAAATAGATTTTGACTGAGAATTTAATTTTTTGGTTAAACATCCCCACCTGAAAATTTGAGAAATATCAAAAATAATTCCTCCATCCTCACTCCCAGAGATTATTGGTAATAACTTTTTGGCCCATTACTTGTTCAAATCTATTTCTTATAATCTAAGCATGACAATTGGACGCAGCGAATATATTTATAAAGAGCATAACGCTTGGACTCATAACTTTGTCAAAGGCATTTAGGAAGGAATATTTTCAATTGAGATATCTACTTGCAGGATCCATTGCATTAGCATTGGCTGCTATTAGCTTGAAGCTATAAACAAGTCAAAATTACTGGACTTAGCACAGCTTTGATAGAGAATATTTTCACTCAATTCTCCCAAATATTTTATGTGACAAGTAGCGGCGACACCAGAAAATTTTTAAAAAGGCAAAGAAAAACACTACACCAGGGTTTGAACTTGCGACCTAGAGAAATTGTCCCCTAGTGGTTGAAGCCATGACAATTTAGTATCAGAAGAAGAAGGGATGAAATGATATTTTCCTTGGGATGAAATTTTCGAAGCATGTACTCAAATATAGTCCCTAAGAAAAGATACCAAAAAATTGTTGAGTTTCCTTCTTAAATATATTACTACTATATACAAGCCAATGATATGGAGTTGCCCCTTCACAATCTTTACCAAAATCCCAAACTTCCTTTAATTGCAATGTACTTATCTCTCCCTCAAATGTATTAGTAGCTATCTTTATATTCCAATGTTTATGCAACTATCACACCAGACACAAAATATATCGTCTTCTTTTGATTGATATATCTTTCTCACCATATACATTCTGTTCATTCTTCTATAATTGATAGGCTGCTCTGCAAGTCGAGAGAGAGTGAGCGCGTATTTCATCCTGCTAATTCTCTGTAATCCTTGCGGATGCTCCATAGAATCTCAGCACACTTCCTCATAGTAGGCCGATTGTGTCGATGAGGAGCCAAACATTGCAAAGCTAGTTCATAAATTTTTTCCATGGCCAAACTATTTGCAGCAGATCTTTCTAGCCTTGGATCCAAAGTTAAGATTGCATCTCCATTTGTGAACTTCTTCATTGCCTGTTTATCAACCAACTTTTGTCAAACACTTCATTGGTGAACAAATGGTGTAAAAACATACTTTATAAACCTATCTAGCTAAACGAAAATACAGTTAGAAAGGGTCTTGAGAGATTTTTTGCTGTAAGATATAACTTGTGATTTCACCTATCAATCAAAAATTGCATGAGATAGAATTGGGATGATTTAATCAAAGATACAATGCTACCATCTTCCCCAAGGGGTTGTGGGTTGTTCACTGCCAATTTGGTTCTACCTTCACCTCCGCCATGGCGATTGTCTACAGGGTTCATAAACTACTACTCTTACTACGGGATGCTTACCTCTGAAAACAGATGATCAATCATCTGTGGAAAGTATGTTCCTTTAATTTAGCCGGAAAAGAAAAGAAGTGATGTAACCTCCCCTCCAAACTATTCTAGACCAATTCCAGTGAGTGAGTCAATCAATCTTGTCCCCAAAAGCTAGCTCCTGCTCTCATTCCACATACGTGTAGGGAGAAGCACCAATGAAAGTGAACATGTATTGTTTTGTTCCCTTTTCTCTTCAAAGCGATTAGCAGGAAGGCAATAGTTTGATTATCTGCTTCTCACGTTCCATAAATAGCAGGGACATTGAGAAATATCCAGAAAGACATTTTGGGAATCGGACAGATTCTATCCCTTTTCGTTTGTTTGAAGAAAGGAAGGACACCAAAAAAATCAAAAGTAGATAGGTTTAAACTACTCTTTCGACGAAAAAAAAATGAGAATGGTCCAACATAAGCATGTACGTCAATTCATATCCATTAAAATTTCATTCAACCAATAATTAAGAATTATCATAACTAAATAAACTTCTCTTTTTTGCAATGAACTTAGGAAAAAAAGCATACCCATCTTGCAGTAATTCGCTCTTTGATTTCCCTTTTTGGCTCAATAGGCCGCCTTCCAGTTACAAGTTCCACAAGTAAAACACCAAATGAATAGACATCACTCTTCTCAGTAAGTTGATAGGTACTGAGGTATTCAGGATCTAGATAGCCGGCAGTCCCTTTAACTTGGGTAGAGACATGTGTGGCTCCGGATTCAGTGTCAGCTGCTAGCCTTGCAAAGCCAAAGTCAGCCACCTTAGCTCGAAGGTTTTCAGTGAGCAGAATATTAGAAGACTTGATATCTCGATGGATAATAGGGTGATCTGCATCCAAAGCGATCTTTATTTTATGATATACTGGAGGAATAGAAAATCCTAGATAAATGAGCCAAGAATCAAGAAAACCTGAAAGCTCATAACACAAATTTACCAGTATACATATGCAAATATGTAATTGCATGTCCAACATCTATTCCAATGTCTAGTCTTGATGCAAAATCAAGAACATTTCCAGGACCACCTGCATCATTAAATGTCATCTATATGAAGGATAAGTATTAAAAATGCCGGAGCCAAACATTGATGGAAATGAAAAGACGGTAGCAAGATCGAAGAACTCACAGTCCAAGTGTTCTCGAAGAGTTCCATTAGGAACATACTCAACCACGATAATCCTTTCTTCTCCACGCTCCAAGTACCCATAAAACTTTACTAAATTCAGATGTTCTATTTTTTCCAAAGTTCGAACCTCGCTTTGAAATTCAACTCCCAAATGTTTATCATGTATAGTCTGCAAATACAAGGCAATTAAGTACTCTTGACAATATTCGAGCTCTTGAACATATACAGGAACAAGCTTGCAATTAATATTAAGCTCACATTTTTGGCACGTTTGATTGCAACAACTGTTCCATCCTCAAGGCGACCCTTGTAAACTATCCCAAAACCACCTTGACCAATTTTAAGGCTTGGGGAAAAGTTCCTTGTGGCCTTGTAGATTTCTTCCAAGGTGAATTTAACACTTCCTGCCACTTTTGCGTGGATTGAATTATTTTCACTAGCATAGATGCTTCGACCTCTACTGCGTCTTTTCTCACTTCCGCCATCTGACGCAACTGAAAATTTTCCAACCAACGAAATTGTGAAGAATCTTTCTGCAGTAAATAGTGAAATTCCTTTTCCTACTGAATAAAAACAAACTAAGAGGAGTTTCAGCAGTCTTTCAGCTCCTGAATTGAAACAAACTAGCAAATTCTTAACTCACGACTGTAGACAAATTCTGTCATTCAATTTTAGTTAAATGAAACAACTTGATGTGTATAAGGGAGACAATGCCATATCCTGCTCCTGTTTTTTTTCAGCAGTCTTTCAGCTCCGGAGGCTCGCTTCCGGTGTTCTATGTGATAGGAATGTGCCGTTAAGACTTAAGGGTAAGTTTTATCGAGTGGTGGTTCGACCCGCTATGCTGTATGGGGCTGAGTGTTGGCCAGTCGAGAACTCACACGTGCAGAAGATGAGAGTTGCTATTGTAATATAAGTGCCCAATCAGGGTTTGATAAAAAATCATGTCAACGGGATAACAAGAAGGGTTGCAGCAACAGATAATTTTCAACATGAAACCAGAAAAACTTCTGCAGCAATAAATCCAGCTGAATAGCGTTCCTGATAGAAAATGACAACTACTTCATAAAAACAAACTTATTCAAGTTCTTTTTCCCAAAAAAGTCCGCTCCAACGGCCCGATGAGTCAGCTACTTATAAGGACCCTAATTCAAGGCAAAAGAAGAAAGGAAAGGACAAAAAAATGTATTTACTTAATGCCTCCAGATGAAGTTTTGAAATCAATTATTAAGCTGTTCTTGGATTTTTAAATCGCCAAATTGAAATGGAGATTGCGAGGGAAGCAATAGAGGAAAGCAAATGATTCCATATTGGCAAAGAATTTAACTTGGTGTAAAATTCTTTTACAGTAATAGTATATATAACGTAAGTCATAGTGGCAAAATTACACCAATTAATAAACTACAGAAATCATGGCTGAGAACCTTTACAAATTGTTGGCTAAATTTTTCTTGCGCCTTAGGTGCGTATACCCTGATGATCGAAAATCTATCAACCCCTGCCCCTAAGGCTTTATCCCGTAAAGTCATCACATGATTTGCAATCTATTACAACATCATTAAACTCTCAGTCCTCCTCAATGCAACAAGTAATTGGTTTATTTCGAATTTCGAACTTAGGTTGGTTTTTCACTTCCTAAAACAAGAAAATCATTTAGACATCATCAAGCAAAATGTTTCGCTTCTTCACTTCTCGAGATGCCCTGTGGCCTGTTCTGATCTATGCAGAGTTCCATAATATTAACCTTTAAATTGAATATTAGGAAGTCAAATTTTATACTTTTCTTACACTCTTATTATAAGAAACACATAAACTTTCCCTAACCAATAATGTGGAATAGAACTTGGAAGTCAAACACATTCTTGTAGAATCCATCTAAAATTGTTGTATTAGTAATGTAGGATGTCAAATATGTCAAATGCATTATTTTCCTTTCACTCAAAGCATGGTCTCAACATCCATATGATAAAAAACATGTGTATGGTATTCTTATTGGATAGTCAGAGGTGTAAATTTTTATGCATATACAAGGTAAACAATGAAATTTTCTTAAATTTTCTGCGTGCATTGTTTAGTTCATGGGCAGAATAACGGATTCACGTGCACCCGCTGCTTACATGCTGGATCTTTCTTTGTTCATGGGCAAACCCAAATGCCACCATGATGAAACTACTGGGTTGATCAACTACAAAAGCACACAGATGTAGAGACTAACTAACATGCAAACCAAAGACGAATTTAAATAACATACATTGGCAGTGTAAAAAGGTTTTCACAATACCAATGTATTTTTACCTGTTGTACCAGATTACCTGTCTCATTTTCCAGGTTATTATTCTTTTACACTAGCGATGCATTTTAACATGTTACTCTGCCTTATAATCCGGATCACTATGGGCATCGAACAGTTACATGTAATTATCTTTCAGGTGAGCCGATTGTGTCAAAAATATTCTTTTATGTTGAGTATAAAAATTCAAACTCATGGAGTGCAAAAAAATAAAAAAATTACACCAATCAGTTAAGTTAAAAGGTAATTTCGGGTAACTCTATTTAATAACATCGACAACCTAAAAGAAATCGTAAGTAACTTGCTACACATGTTAACACGGACGGATTTAGGGGCGCAAGGACGTTCACCCAATGGCTTAGTGGTCAAGGGGTTCAAAATCATTATGAGGTCATTGGTTCTCTCCCCTCCGGCTACAATTTCTTAAAAAATTTTAACTTACTCCTTTTTTGAACCCCCTTAGCAGAAGTTCTGCCTCCGCCGCTGCATGTTAAATTACATCGATGGTGTAAACAATTCATAACACACTCAGTATATATAGCTTAAATCCTTTTTCAACATACCTGAAGGAGCTTTAAATGAATCAGAGGAATCACCGAAGTTGTTACTCGAAGATTTAGTCTCAGGCGGAGTGAAACATGAAACAAAAGCTTCAGCGACGGTTTTGGCGGCGGATTTGACCGGATTTTTACCGGAAGTTGACTTGTTTGAAGATGTAGTAGTGGAGGAGTATGTGGATGTACTAGGTGAATGGGTCATGGAGCTAGAGTAGATAGATCCGGTGCCGGAACTAGATCTCCGGCGACCGGAAAATAGAGAATTTGGACTTTTCATGCCAAATGAAGAGGTGGAAAAGGCGGGTAAGCAGTAGTAGTTGCGATATTTCAACTGTCAACGAAAATAATGGGGTTTGATTTTTCTCGTATGGTAGTTGTGGGCTAACGTGGGGTTTGACACCTAGTTGTTACTAAGTCAATAAATACATGAAAAGGATATTTTCTTAATTATTACTCTAAATCTCCTTATATACCTTAGATTTTTCTTCCTTTTCTTTTTTTATTTAGCTGCAGAATTTACAAGAAGGAGCGCGTTTAATCAAATAAGGAAACTTCACCGGTACTCACGTTCAAGCAATGAAGAATTTTTACGTAGCAAGCATTTTAATCCCTTATTGAGTTTACTCTGAAACAATAATCCATAAAACGTTACAGTTGAATTTATAACATGATTTATAAATATATCTATAGACACTGAAATTTGAACAGATCAAGATAAGTCCTAAATTCAAGACATCTCTTGAAATATTACAAGTCTATTAGGGTTACTTGGTGGCTGTCCACAAACCCTAATTCATGCCTATAAATAAGGCTACATATGTCTTTCATAGACGATCTCAGCAATTCCATAAACTCTCGGAATATGCACAAAAGATCAAATAAAAAATCTCTGAAATTCCATGAAACTCTTGGAATATTCATTAAGAGACTAAAGACATGTCAAATATGTCTTGCTCAAAGTCCTGTTCGAGAAATACGTTGCTAAGGCCCTCGAGTCATGGAGATAATCAGGAGAGAAGAATCAAGGGATAAACATAGTTGTAATTCGCAATGTTTATCAATAAAATCATTTTTCTTTATAGTTGTTTGTGATTACAGTTTTATTTCTCTGCACAAATTTATTGCAAACAATGTCAATTAAATTAATCCGAAAAAATAAAATAGTAAAATGCGAACAGGGTGAATAAGGATAATTGAAGAAAAGACAAGCTAGCCTAAGCTTCAGAATGCCTCCACCGAGATCAAGAAAAGTTGGAAAAACTCGATAACACTTGAATAAAGCTTCAAAGAACGAAAGAAAGAATACTAATCTTTTACTATCCGTCTTTCTTGATTTCCTTCCAATAGAATTAAAGCCTCTATTTATACTAGAGCTATGATTACAAACCATGCCCCTTGACTACCAATATTAGTGATATAATAAAAGATAATTAAAAGATGATAAAAAATTAATAAAGGGTAATAAAGGTCAGAGGAATCTTGGGGTCTTCTGTAACGTTCTGCGACGGGTCACATCTTGAAATGTTTCTTATCCGACCAAAAGGTTTGTGCCCGGTCAGGGGCAGATGTAGCATATACTCGGCGGGTTCAATTGAACCCATAACTTTAGGCACGGAGTAAATTCTTTTTTTTTGTAAAAATTCATTAAAATTGCAAAAATAGTATATATGAACACATAACTTTAAAAATATAATGGGTTCAATAATAAAAAATTTAAAAGTTGAACCCATAAGATTTAAATCCTAAATCCGCCTCTGTTTCACCAATGTTGAATTACTAATGGTCATCCTTAACACGTATTGCTTCCTAGTTAACATAACTTCTGAGACCAATAAATCGAAATCAGTAAAATTAGTGAGCTTTGGATACTGAGCAAATAATTAGTTACAAGGGAATTATTTTAAGTTAACGTGTCACAAGTTTACCTCCTCTCTTTTGTTTTTTTCTCTAAAGTTTTTATTCAAAAACGAAAAATTAAATAGTTAAATAGAAAAATATCAAATTAGGACTCTCATTCTAAGAACTATAATATTCTACAAAACTAATCAACACACTCATTCCCTTAAATAATTTAACATATATTCTTGTGTATACTTCAATTAAAATTAAAGATTTCTATAGTCATTGACTACCAAAAAATCCTACATTGAGAGTAAACAATTTAACTGAGTACAACAATAGGGCCGAAGATTAAATATAAGTTTTTGAAAATTGAATGATAACTCATTGATAGAACTGTTGCTTTATAAATATAATGTTCGATATCTAATTATCCAGTCCTTGACCTTGTACACCAAAAATATAGTATACAATTATCATACAGGTGCATTTTATATTTTATTTTGTTGAAAATTGTACGAAGTTCACAAACCTCAACCTTATGTAATTTGAGGAGTATTGTCAATTGGAGGAAGAAAAATTCATGAGATCTTTTTGAATAAAAGTCTGCTAAAACATGTATTTTGACTTTTAGCACACAAAATATTATTTTACCACCAAAATGTAACAAAGATCAACCTTGATAATATAGGAGTATTAGATACTAAGATTCAAAAATAAAAATGTAGAAACCCCCTCATATTATGAGTAAACTAACGAACATGAAATGTTAACCAAAACAATCACTACATTTAACTCTAATCTACGTAATTAATTATGTACTTCAACAATCATAAGTTAAATAAAATTACCAAATTCATGCCACCATACAAGAACAGAAGTGACAGGATATGGTCCATTCTCTTTATTGTGTTGAATGACAGCCTAGCAGTCATCAAATTCCAGCTTATGATCTATGAAAATTTGGAAGATATATATTCCTGCAGTCCAAATTTGACTTTTCAGAGTATATTCAATTTAACCATATTATCTTTTATGTTTTGTCGAACGGCAACTAATATAAAATGTCGCAGGCGCTATTAACGTGCTAGCATATATAATAGGAAGAATATCAACATAAAACCTGGGCATAAACATGTACTTTGATCGGATTTCAGGGCTGAATGAGCGTACAGTGAAAAGTTATTTTTCATGAAAAACTTTTTAGTAAATACACCCACACGGTATGATGATCCGATAGGTCATTTATAGTTTTACCCTCCATTTTTGTGTTATGAGACCTTGAATAGCTCCGTTTAGCCTTCCTCGATTGGCGTACGCAGTCTGCGGAAGGTTTTTATGAAAAAATTGACAAAAATATGAAATCGTGCCTTAATACTCATTTGAGTTGACTACGGTCAACGTTTTGTGTAAACACGACCTGGATCAGTATTTTGACGGTCACTATGGGTCCGTATTTTGATTTGGGACTTAGGCGTATATCCGAAATTGAATTCGGAAGTCTCTAATTTGAATTGACGCAGTTTTTTTAAAACTAGCAATTAAAAGGTTTAAGGGATTCATAAGTTTGACCGTGAGTTGAGTTTGTAGTTACCAGATTCGGATTCCGGTTCCGAAACTTGGTATGGGTTTGTTTTATTAATTATGACTTGTTTACGAAATTTGGTGTAAAACGGAGTTGTTTTGACGTGATTCGGGCGTCCGGTTGAGAAATTTCATGTTTTTAAGTTTCATTGAAAATTTCATTCATTTTGGTGTCCGATTCGTAGTTCTAGGTGTTATTTTGGTGTTTTGATCGCGCGAGCGAGTTTGTATGATGTTGTTACACTTGCGTGCATGTTTGGTTGGAGCTCCTAGGACTCGGGTGAGTTACTGACGCGTTTTGGAGAGTTTAGGAGTGATCAGATTTTTGCTGGTGCTCAGGTCTCGCATTTGCGAGACATTGATCGCATTTGCAAGCATGCTTACATTTGCGAAAAGCGCAGTGGCCTGAAGAGATCGCATTCGCGAACTCTCCATCGCATTTGCGATGTGTCCTAGCCTGGGAGTTGGTCGCAATTGCGATCACTGGGTCGCTTTTGCGACATGTCCAAGTTCGCATTTGTGTACAATTCATCGCAAATGCGTTGAAAGCAAAGATGGGAGTCTTTCGCAATTGCGATGATTTTCTCGCATTTGCGGGATTCGCAATTGCGAACCCCGTTGTCGCAATTGCGATATCTGTGCCTGGACAAAAGAGGGGGAAAACGGGATTTAGGTCATATCTTTCAAACTCTCGACCCTAAATACCCTAGAGGCGATTTTTCCATGAGATTTTCTTTCTAAATTCATTGGTAAGTGACATTAATCTACTTCTTTTCAATTACCCATTACTTTTCAAGTGTTTTCAACATCAAATCTATTATTTTCATGGTAGAATTAAGGATTTGGGTAGAATTAGGGATGTTTTAAAATTTGGGATTTAATCCTCAAATTGAGGTCGACTTTCGAAACTAATTACATAACCGGGCTCGGGGTTGAATGGGTAATGGGATTTTTGTCCGAATCTCGAGTTTTGACCAAGTGGCCCAGGGTTGACTTTTGTTGTCTTTTTCAATAATGACCTAAATTGAACCTCTTTCATGCGTGAGTAGTTTCTAAAGCTTATTTTGAATTGTTTGGTAAATAATTTACTAGATTTGGTTGGTTTGGAGGCTTGTTCGAAATGCAAGGTCGTGGTTGGACTTCGAGCTGATTGCGGAGTGAGGTAAGTTTTGTGTCTAACCTTTATTTGAGAGAATTAGGAACTCTTGAGCTATGTGCTATATGAAATTCATGTGTAGCGGCATATATGCGAGGCGACGAGTGTATATACGCCGTCAAAATACTTGTTTTCATACTTTTTCGCATTTCATTAATTATTTTACTCCATATCTTAATGTTACATGCTTTAATTGCTCCCTATGCCTTAATTTGTTACTTGCCATTTATTATTCTCGTAATAAAATGTTAGTTTCTTCATGCTTCCATGATTAACTGCTACTTGCCTTAATTGGCTTACTTGTACCCTTTAGTTGTCATTTATTTGGCTTGTCTCGCTGCTTAGTATTAATTATAGCAAATTCTTGATTTGGTACGAGATTTCCTTTATGGTTATGCTTTCATATTTCGTTGGTCGTAAAGATTCTTGTGATTTGAGTTGTTGAATTACTTTTGTTTATTGATTTGTGCATATGGATCGGGTTGCACGCCACAATAGGTGTAATAAGGGAGGATTAGTATTGATATAGTGGGATGGAATTGCACGCCGCAACAAGTGAAATAAGGAAGGATTGATATGGTAAAATAAGGGAGGATTATGAAATTGACTCTGATTATATGGTGGGATCGGGTTGCGCACCGCAACATATCTTTACTTACTATTATTGTTATTGTTGATACCCAATTTTTCCCACATATATTTTTAAAATACATATGTACCTTCAAAATAGTGCATGAGCATCATCAAGTATTTTTCCATAATTTCTATAATTTTAGAGGATTTTAAACAATTTATTCCTATATTCTTATTATATAAATAATTATTAATTATATTTCAAATAATTTTTATCATGATTTACCATTTAATTTTCATTGTCTATATCCGTATTAAGATTTAAATATTTTTGGTATATTTATTATAATTATATTTGCTTCCTTAGGCTAAAATTGCATATTTTGCAGTAATAGCCCACATATATGCATAATTGCATTATTTATACAGAAAATAATTTTATATTTGTATAATGATAAGTAATTATTTTAAATTATTTTCATGCACAAATAATATTTTTATTATTTATTAGTCATTTTTTATAAATTATTTACTGATTTAATTGAGTATTTAAAACCTAACCATTTTTCTTAATTAATTTCGGACCTATACACTACCCATTACCCCAGCCCAATACACCAGCCCAATACCCCAATACCGAAAACCCGAAACCCAACTAGCCATTTACTCAGACCTATACCCGTTTAAAACCCCGACCCAGTTCCCTTTTAAATCACAACCGTTGAGCTCTAAAGATCAAAGACTCATATCACCCACAACCCCTTTAAACTAACCTACCCGTCTAACCCTAAGCCATTTTCACCAAAACGCTTTATTCACTCTCTCATCTTCCTCTTCCCTCTCTTCTGAAACCCTAGCGCCGCAATCCCCATTTCCCCTTCGATTCCAACTCAGAGATGGAATCAATCGTTGATTCCTTTACCATATTAGTCCTATCTTCTTATCGGCTACCCATTTTTGGTGTTACCTAATTTGCTCACCTGAAATGGCAAGTAGATGTTGTAGAGATCGAACCAAGGCTGGTTCAAATCTCTAACCTACTGTTGTTTTCATCTATGTTCATCAGCTTTTCTGTGTAGGTACGAATATTTTTCGTATCTTTCACTGATTCATACCTAACCTAAAGTTAGGGTTTTCAGATCTTTTGATTCGAACCAAAATTGGTCCAAACTTTAGTTTATTTTAATGTTATTTTCGTCTATATTCACTTTGTTACTCCTGAATCTGCCTCTTTCCCTTAAAACCTTTTACTTACTCAAAATAGGGTTTCAGATTTTTTTAATCGAACCAGATTTGGTTCGATTCTATGTTTCTTCTGAATAACTTCTTTTCTATGTTCATTTTATTAAAATATATAATTCTTTACCTTTATTTTCTATCAATTTTTGTGGCTTACCCAAATTAGGGTTTCAGATCTGTAATCGAACTAAATATGGTTCAATTCTGGTTTTTCTTTGAACAATCTCTTGTCTACATTCATTGTATGCAGTATCTGATTACTTTACCTTTGTTTCTCTGCTGATTTTATGGTTACCTAAAAATTAAGGTTTGAAATCTTTTACTGAGATTTTACCATTTCCCTTCTCGCATGGTACTAATATTTTTCTTATTTTGTTCAATCTACCATGTTTCCATTATTTATTTACCTTATTTGCCATGAAACTGATTGTTAATTGATATTTTTCTTATTTCTGTTACTCGCTTGATTACGATGTTATGCCTCGTTAATTTTGTTGAACCCTGCATTATTTATTCTGTGAATAACTTCTTTCCTTATTCGTATGTGTTTGATTTCCTTCCTTATTTGGTCACCTAATTGAATACTGTTTAAACCCTTCTCCCTTTCCCCTTTAGACTCAGACTCGAACTCTCACACTCTCACTAAAAACTTAGCTCTTTTACTTTGATTATGTGCCCATTGTTTCTGGTCTTGGCCGGCTGAAAGCCAAGGCCGAGTGATTCTGGAACTTAACTGTTGTGTCCTATTTACTTGCTTTCTTGCTTAACTGGTAAGCCATAATCCTTTGTCTTCTCATTCTCCATGTTTTCATAATCAGCGTTACTTGAACAACATGTATTTCCTTACTTTTAGCATGATTCTGCCTTTTTATGCTCATATGACTCTCTTTTAATCTTATGGTTAAAAGTGTTAGTTTAAGATTAGTTATTTTTGAATAATATGAATCCTCTTATAAGATAGCTTAATGTTTAAACTTGTCCAGTCACACTGTTTGTTAATCATGCACATGTTCTGAACTTTGCATTTCTTAAGATATTACCAGCATGAAATTAGTTAGCATATCCTAACTTTGCAAATCTGCATTGTTACTTAATTCATGTGCCCTGTCTGTTAACATGTCATGAGATAAACTGACTGTTTTGCCTAATTGTTTTTGTGATTAAACAATGGTTGTCTTAAATACTAGCGTGAACATTTAGCTTAACCAGTCTTCAACTTATTTGAACTGTGTGTTTAAGCATGAACCTTGCCTGTTTTCTTGGTGCAATTCTGCCTACAAGTTCTGTGTCTTAAACTGTGTCTTTCTTCTGAAATCAAAAAATATTTTAAATTTGTCCCTTCTCCTTTTATATGTTGTTACTCTTTTAAAACTTCCACTTTTAGTCCCTTAGGTTCTATCCTCAACCACCCTAGTGTGAGCACTGATCAGGGTCCATGTGAGACTCATATGAACTCTGACGCATTGGGAATTTATTCCCAATCTCTGTTGAATCATTTCTGAGTATGTGATTCTGGTGTGAGCATTGCCCTGGGTCCCTGAGGCCCTTGGGAACTTTGACACATCAGTAACCTGGTTCTATATGTGCTATGGGTCAATTACTATGATGTGCCTCAAAGTTGTTATGGTTGGAAGGCCTGGTCCCCAGGTTTATTTGGGCCTAATGAAGGCTCCCTATAGTATCTCACTATTGTTATGTAATTCATTTGTTATTCTGGTCTGTAATAACTTTGTAATAAACAGATTCTGGGTATATAGTAAAATCGGGGGGGGGGGGGGGGGTTCTTATTTCCTTTATTAACTGGGTAGAAATCCTGCCTATAGGGTTTCAGCTATGCTATTAATTCTTGCTCAATTGTCAAAACTGTACAAGTTCTATGATGTACTTAGAAACCATACCTATAGGACTTTCGTTAGTAATGTTGATTCTGAATCTATATCTGCATATTAGAGATCCTGCCTATAGGGTTGATGTTATAATTGTATTAGAAATCCTGCCCATAGGATCTATCAATATGTCCAACAGACGTGCATTAGCAATCATACCTATAGGATCCCACTATTTGATTTAATTGTCTTCTAGCAATGTATACAATTTCTGTATGTATTATTGCTCACTAGATATCATGCCTATAGGGTTAAATTAATTCAATAATAGATACCATGCCTATAGAACTAAAATCAGTTTCAACCCTAGAAATCATGCCTATAGGATTAAAAATCAGTTCAGTGATTAGAACGCATGCCCATAGGATTAAAAGAGGAAATAAAACATATCTCTATAAGTTAAAGTCAGTGCTACACCTAGAAATCATGTCTATATGTTTATACCCATCAAACTCGTAGAAGTCATGCCTATATGATTCTATTAATTGATTATGAATTCAATTGCCACTATCAATCAATTAGGCAATGTACCTGTAGGACTTAATAATGTTTTTGGGTTTATATTTGTGATGTATTACTGCCTGAAGTGCCCAGACTATATTGAATAAAACCAGTAGGCAAAGAACAGGTCTTAACACTCGCATTAATAAAACTTCCCCTGCACAACTGTTTTTCTCACATAGATATCCTGCCTATATGACTTTAATTTAGGCCTATCAATCAATTGCGTGCCTTTGTTATTTATGTGTGGAGGTCAATATGAGCCCATATTTGCATTTTTATCTGACCGTCTTAATTGTTTTTTCTTGTCACCTAGACTTTTACATTTTTTCAGCAACATAGGCTGAGTCTAGAACTATCCCAAATAGAGGTCCTAATACCTCCAGGGCCATAGGCAAGGGATGGGTAGTGCACGCATAGGAAACGAACTAGAATCCACTAGAGCGCCTTAAGTAGCAACTTAAATATAGTAATAGGGTAGAAGGAGATGATAGTCCGTGCGCTAAATACTATGAGTAGCACCCCGATTTGAGGGAGCTACAAAGTATTGCACAGGGTGACCCTATAGGCTAAAAAACTTAGGACCCCCCCCCCCCCCCCCCCAAATTCTTGTTTTAAAATAAATCGAGTATTTTATTTGTCCAAATTGCTTTCTTCCCTTTAGACTAACTCGCCCAATTCAAGTTCGGCTGGGTCCCACCGCTGTGGACCTCGAGGGGTGCCTAACACTTTCCTCTCAAGGTAATTTGAGCCCTTACCTGATCTCTGGTGATGTAAACTTGTAATATGAGTTATCTGCTCTAGGTGCCCTAACGCATCTTAATCCGTTAGGTGGCGACTCTCTCAATCCCAATTCCTTACCTTCTCAAAAGGAGTTGTCCCAAAAATGTCGAAACCCGATTTCGCGAGAAAAAGAGGGCGCAACAGTTATTGATGTGGTGGAATAAGGGAGGATCGTGTTTGTAGGGTAGGATCGGGTTGCACGCCGCAACGGTTGAGTGTTTTGTATCCCTTGTTGTGTTGTGTTGTGTTGTGTTGGCTTCGATGTGTTCATACGAGATTTTGAGGATTGGTATTTCTGATTTTACTATTTTTGAGAATTGTGTTTAATGTCATGAGTTGACTGCTTTATCCTCCTATATTTCCTTTCATGTCATTATTATTATTATACTACGTACATATTACAGTAAGTGATCTGCCTTAGCCTCGTCACTACTTCGTCGAGGTTAGACTCGACACTTATAGAGTACATGGGGTCGGTTGTACTCATACTACACCCTACACTTCTTGTGCAGACATTGGAGTCGGTCCCAGCGGCGATTAGTACATTGCCCAGATCAGACACCTGACGGAGACTTGAGGTACATCTGCTCGACGTTCGTAGCCCCGAAGTTCCCTTCTACTCTATCCTAGTTGTTTATTTCTTTTCAGACGATTTTACTTTCATTCAGATCATTATCTATATTATTCTAGTCGCTCGTGCACTTGTGACACTAGTTTTGGGTTATATTTAGATATTTCGATTTTTATGACTTTTCGTACTTTATTTCAGTTCTATCACAATTATTTCAGTTTAATTGGCATTAGTTAATTTGATTTCTTAAAATTTGGCTAATCAACTATCTCATGTCGGCTTGCCCAGTAAATAGATGTTAGGCTCCATAACGATTTCGAGGTTGGGATTTCGGGTCGTGACACACACATAAGGTTAATAATATTATTAGTTAATCGCGGAGTATTGTCAGTCATCATACGTTCTAAATTTTGACAAGAATTATATCTAAATCAAGCTACAACAGGTTGATTTGAGTATAGTTTTAGAGAATTTTGCAAAATCTTTTTTAATTGTAATTAGCATAGTTGATAGATTGTTCCAAAAGAACTTGAACAAAATCCAATTCTTTTTAGGTTTTTCTTTTTCTTTAAAACTCATTATACTTTTAAGTTATAGATTCACAACTACAATTTCTTGTAATTTTAATAAATTTTTATATTAACTTTATGCTCCACGTCAAAAGTACATTCAAATAAACTTATGGTAACACTAGATCCGTCCCTGCTGCAAGGCCTTGAAGTATGATAATTGGAGTAAAATCTATTGAAATGGAGATAAAAGGAAGTTGGAATGGAGATAGTTGAAAATATAACGTAAATTTTGCCGTTGCTAGTTGTCAAAGGCAATGACTTAAGATAGAGAAAGACAGAAATTGCAAAAGCATTAACTTCAAAGCAAGTAATATAGATTGATATTATACACTATAATCATAAACGTAACTGACAAAGACAAAGACTTTGCTAGGTAATGAAGGTTGAGCCAATGAACTGAATTGCCTTAATAGTAGTGTTTGCAAAAATTACTGGATTTTTCTCTATTTACCAAGTCAAAATCACTTCTTGTTTTGAGGGTTAACTTACAGACCACTTCAACAAATGTGCCTGAGGTGGAAGGCAAGGGACCCTCTCTCTCTCTCTCTCTTATTTTTTATTTTTATTTAAAAAAAAAAAAAAAAAAAAACAGGCAAGAGACCCTTTTTGATATGATTATAACCTGCTACGTGTCCTATTCTGTATGATTTCTTACTTATTAGTTTGTTTAAAAAATACATGACATCGTTTTTTATATTAAAATATTATAAATCTAAATTTTTTATTTTATTTTATAAAAATATTGTACTCCTTCCGTTTTAATTTATGTGAACTTATTTGATTGAGTACGTAGTTAAAAAAAAAGGACTTTTGAATTTGTGGTGTAAAATGAGTCAGATATATTTTTGATATCACTATAAATCATGTTATAAAGTTAAATTATTTACAAATATAAAAAGCGGTCAATTAGTTGTTATGATTTAGGTTGAGATAGCTTTTTCCTTTCCAAATTAACAAGCTATGCAACATTCAAAGAACTACATCCTAATCCCTCCAAAGCCTCCAGATATTGATTCCATACAACCTATCGTTGATCCTACTCCATCCATACCTAGTTTCAAGGATAAATTACTAGATGGAATTCAAGATGCTCAAATTAGCATGATCATCGACCCAAATGTAACCGATGATAGGGGGACTCCATCTCTCATTCAAATGGTGAACAACTAATTCATTTATCACCAGAAGACCTCGAAAGAATCTACTTCCCCTGGAGATTCTCAACAATCATAAAACTTCAAGGTACGAGGATCCAATATCAACTACTTAAAAGAAAAATTCAAGACTTGTGAAAATTAAAAGAAAATTTTTCATTGATTAATCTAGGGTCCGATTATTATATTACAAAGTTTAGCAATGAAGATAACATGCTCAAAGTTCTCCACAATGGCCCTTGGTTTATTTTTGGTCACTTCCTTTCCGTCCAAAAATGGGTTCCAATTTTATTGCTTCGAAGGTAAAAATAACACAAGCTGTTGTTTGGATATGTTTACCATAATTGCCAACGGAATTTTATGATGAATTAGTACTTAAGAAAGTGGGAAACAAAATTGAAAAATTATTGAAAATTGATGCATGCACATCCTTAACCCTTAGAGGTCGTTATGCAAGACTCTGCATTGAAGTTCCGTTAGAAGTACCAGTTACCTCCTTTATTTTCATTGGCCAACATAAGAAAGAAATACATTATGAAGAGGATAACTTTCTCTGAAAAAATTACGGCGGACTAGGGCACTCAATGGCCACATGCAATTATACAAAGCCAAAAGTAAGCCGGCCAATCCAGAAGAAGTTCATCCTACCAGCCAATCAAAAGGCATGGATACTTCTCAAGTCAGTATGCAAATTGGATCAAAACTACCCAAGGAAGATTCCTGGCACACGGTAGTGTTCCCCAAAAATAAAAAAACCAACCAAAACAAAAGGTGACACATTCCACAACTGGTAAGACTCATGATCCTATCAAGTTAACCCCAGATATTTCTAAAATACCTCTATTCAAGGAAAATTTAATTGTTAGTAAAATTAACACTAATGCTGCTCCCCCTAAAGCTTTAGGAAAAATCAACCCTACTAAATCATACATTGATACTAAAAATAAATTTGTTTCTTTGGACTCTCCGCCCAAACTCCTTATGCTGGAGCAAATTCCCTTAGAAAATAACGACTCTTCTTGCATGGTTGTCGACGTGGCAGACTCTCAACCAATGGACATTCATTTGGCAACCCCTAAAACTAGCCAATTAAACTACATGCAAATTAATGATATCAAACCTAAGACTAATTTAAACCTAAGTGAACCTACTAAAAAACGTATTCCTCACTAAAATATTGATCAATAAGATAATGGTAACCAATCCCACATTAAGGACAATTTAACTATCTGCATGGATAGTAATCTTCCGCCCCAAATGAATCAACACGTGGTCACCCAGGACCACAATAACTCCCAAATGTCCAATGAATCCAATCACGTTTTACACACAAAATCTATCCCAAATCTTTTTAATACCATTCCGCCAAGAAAAGATATAATTATAGATACAATCATTGATAGCCACCTACTCTGACTCATCAAAATCCAACCCTGGACATTCCTCTTAACTACCAAAATATAAACCCCATATCTTCACTTAACCATGCCAAGGATCCCCATTTCCCAGAGAAGAAGATATCGCCTAGTACAAATTTTGATCCTCCAACGTGCCCTAAATATGTCGAACCCACTACTACCACAAACCTCATTAACGGGCAATCGAATCTTCTTTATCCAACCCCCACTTCCTCAATATCACCAACCCCTTTCATGGGTGGAACAAGCCTTCATGGGCCATGCAATAACATTCAGCATGGTACTGAACGTCCAAGAAACAGTCGTTGTGCTCCAAAACTCTCACTTCCTAGCCCAACTAGTATATGAAGGAATGCACATGGCGATGAACAATTGTCTCAACTATGTGTGGATGAACAACATCCTCCACCCTCTAGCCCCATCAATGAACTTGAGTCAAGACCAAATAATGAGAACCCAATGGAGTCTACCACCTCATTTCAATCCAATCCAGTCTCAACAAGTACTAGTCGAGCTTCCGTTCTTCCCACCAGGGGAGATCACCAATATGAATCCAATTTTCATCCATTAGTTAGTCCCAACCGACACTGTAGAACCTCAAACCAACTCCAACATGCAACCACCCACCCATGCAAATCCAACACAACCACAAAATCCCTCTACCCCACCACGGATTCCATAAGCCATTCCTCAGGCACATGCCCCTCCCAATGCACAAGAACCAGAAAAAAACTAAATGCAGGAGGAAGAGGAAATAAATCTGCTTGGGTTAGGACCAGTCCTAGAATTTTCAAGACTCAACGAAGTAAAAGTGTATCTATTCAGGGGCCAACGAGAGAATAGGTATGTTATGAATTGCCCGCCTGCACTCTACAAATACTCAATGTATGTGAGGCCTCCTCAGGACCCGACGGTGGGAAACCAAGCAATGATCTTAGTCCCATCGTTAAGGAGAAATCATATGCCTCAAGCCTAGAGGGAGAATGGGCCAACAAACAACCATGCAACAATGTTTAGGCCTACAAATATTATTATTTGGAACATTCATGGAGATAACAATGAGAATTTCAGGATTAACTTTCGCGAAATGTTAGATACTCATAGGTCATGCATGGTTACACTCTTAGAAACAAGAATGGAAAGCCATTCCCATGTTTTTCCTTGGTCAACAACCAAGCAACTACATATATCTAAAAAAGTCTCTCTTTTTGTTGGGGGGAAATTATGACAATAATTGCGATAATGGAAACGAAGCATGCGGCAAGGCCTCCCAATCCAAGAACCCAATCGGGAATCTTCATTCCTCTTTTATGATGATGAATGGAACTACTGTCCCGCGTAAGCCTTTGGAAGCAAACAATCGTAAAAAGGAAAAATCGAGAAGTAGTATAAGTATATTTCCCTCCTTAGTGATTTTGATTTTTTCAAAATAATCGAGGTTCCAAGTGATGGCCAATATGGTGGTATAGTGCTCCTCTGGGATGCCAGTGTTTTCAAAGTTCATGACTTTGTTAGAAACAATCAAGAAATTCATGCCACAATTGAGGTACTCCCTTCTAAAACTACTTGGCTTTTTTCTTCCATTTATGCTAGTACTAAACTGAATAAACGACATGAAATGTGGAACAACATAGAGAATATTAATGCTAGTTATAAAGGCCATTGGTTGCTAGGGAGGATTGTAACGACATCCTCACTTCAAATGACAAATTTGGTGGTAACCCCATCAACCGTAGACGAAGCAATTTATTATGGAACAATGTTAATCATTGTAATATATTAGATCTAGGCTACAAGGGGTGTAAATACACGTGGTATAACCATAGAAAAAAAATCAAAGGGCTTAATTATGGAACGACTGGACAGAATCTTTGTTAACAAAGATTGGCTTTCTTTATACCCTAAGACTGTGGTGATCCATCTTCCTAAAACATTCGGATCACAATCCTTTACTAATTAACCTCATCCCTAGGAATGTAAACCATAGTAACAAACCATTCTGGTTGGAAACGATTTGGTGTAGGCATCCAGATTTTGTTAATATAGTCAAATATTGTTGGCTCGACAATGACTTTGTTGGTGCACAAAACCTTTTTAGAGATGAGGTTATCAATTGGAAGAACACTACGTTTGGGGATAATTTTACAAAGAAGAAAAGAATTTTGGCTAGATTAAGTGGGATGCAGTCTTTTTCAAACTATCAAAAAAGCCATTTCTTACAAGATCTTGAATCTAACCTTCAACTTAAATAAAATAATATTATTCATATGGAACATGATTTCTGGAAATTAAGATTCAGAATTAATTGGCTCAATGAAGGTGATGCCAATACCAAATATTACCACATTATGGCCTCCAATCGTAAATGTCTTAACGCCATTATGTATTTCACCAAAGAAAATGGAGACTGGATCTCTGAACCTAAAGAAATTCTTGACCACACCCTTTCCTTATTCATGGACACATTTAGGACAACCAAAATTTCATCCCCTAATATTAAATTAATCATAGATCCCTCAAGTGCTAAAAAGGTTGACCTAAGCAGCCTGGATAACCCCCTTACTAACATAGAAATCACTAAGGCAATATTTTTATTTTAAGCCTTTCAAAGATCCAGGCCCGGACGATATTCACCCTTTTTTTTACCAAAAATATTGGCATATAATAGGGAATTTCATTACTAGCTATTGTCACAAAGTATTCAGTACTCAATCATTACCTAGTAGCATCAATGATACATTTATTTATCTCATTCCAAAATTCCCTAGTGCTAACAACCTCAAGAACTTTAGACCTATTGGTCTTTGTAACACCTCTTATAAAATCATCACTAAAATAATTGCCAATATGATAAAGCCCTTCCTGCCCTACCTTATCAGTCCTATGCAATCCACCTTCATTAAAAATAGAAGAACTAGCAACAATGCCATCATAATTCAAGAGATTATGAATAACCTTAGAAGATCTAGAAAATCAAAATTTGATATGATTATTAAGCTTGATTTGAAAAAATATTTTGATAGGCTAGAATGGTCCTTTGTTTACAAGACCCTCAAATGCTTCAAGTTCCCCCCAAAGTTATCTCATCTAATTATGCATTGCATAACTACTAGCTCAATGGGGATCTTAGTAAATTGGGCAAGAACAACCTTCTTCCAACCTAGTCGGGTATTCGTCAAGGAGATCATCTCTCCCCTTATATATTCATCTTATGTATTGAGCTCCTATCTAGATTAATCAATCACCAAGTTGATATACTAAATCGAGATCCTATTCACGTTATCTATAGGGGACCATCCCTCTCCCACATTCTTTTTGCGGACGACATAACCCTATTGGGAAAAGCAAACAAAAAGACAAGTCTTTGCATAAAAAATTGCATGGAGTTCTTTTCTATGGAATCTGGTCTTGCTATCAACACTTCTAAATCAAGAATTGTCCTCCCAAAAAATTGCCCAAAGGACCACTCAAACTTTCTAACATTCCTTTTTGGCATAAGATCCACTAATGAATTTGGAAAATACCTAGGATTTCCAATTTTTAATCACTCGCCAAAGGCCAAATATTTTCAGTTTATAATTGATAAATTGCATTCCAAATTATCCCATTGGAAATTCCCTTTCCTTAATATGGCTGGTCGAACCACTCTAGCATCGAGCACTTTAGGTGCAATTCCTTCCCATGCAAGGCAGTACACTCTCCTTCCCCCCAAAACCCTAAAAATAATAGACAAAATTCAAAGGAATTTTATCTGGGGAACCTATGGTGCTGCAAAAAAACTTAATCTAATCAAATGGCAAACAGTAACTATAGAAAGCAATGAAGGAGGACTAGGTATTCGTCAAGCAAAAACTTAAAATTTGGTACTTCTTTCTAGCGTTGCTTGGAGGCTCTTAAAAAACCCTAGCACCCATTGGTGCCATCTCATTATGGCCAAATATGCTAGGACCAAATCCATCACCAATACTTCCTTCATCTGGAAATCCATCCTTAAAGGATGGAAAGTGTGTAGCAATGATATTCTTTGGCATCCGTCCATCAATTCCATACGAACATTTGGTCTAACAAATGGATTTATAATTTCAATTCTCTAAGATGGTCCATCGAAGGTCCTCTTAATAAGAATAAACTTAACCTTTCAATAAGTAGCCTAATCAAGAAAAAGGAATGGAACATCAAGGAATTTTCTTTGAATTACATCCGGAGGTAATCAAGAATTTAAACCTAACACCCGTCCCTTGTAAAGAATAAAAAATTGATAGAATTAGTTGGAGTCTTGACTCAAATGGTATCTTCTCAACTAAGTCTTGCCACAGTCTTCTCATTAAGTACAACCATACTTCAAACTCCTTTAAATGGATCTGGAAACTTCGTTGTCCTACAAAAATTAAGTTTTTATGCGGAAATGCTTGCATAATCTAATCCCTTGTCGAGCCTACCTAGCCAAAATAGGTATAAATATTGACACTACCTGCACTATTTGTAGAAAAGGAGTAGAAGATATCCATCACATTTTTATGCATTTTCCTATCTCTTGTTGTCTATGGATAATATGGGCCTTCCTTCCCTAACTATAGTAGGTGATGAAAACTAGTGTTAGTCAATCTAAGAGATATTTTCATCTCCTATAACTCCAACAAGATTAGTTGGGAAACCCTATTCCCCTTCACCATTTGGGAGATATGAAAAAATAGAAATCACAATAACATGAACAATCTCAATCGCAAATTAGATACCTACAAGACTATCCATCTTGCATGAGAATTTATTTTCTTCACAGAAAAGAATTCATTCACAAACAAAAAAGTCAAAACTGTGATAAAGTGGGACAAACCACCAAAACACATGACCAAATTAAATTGTGATGGTGCTTTTTCTAGCAATAACAGTCCAACAGGACTTGGTGGTGCATTCCGAAATAGCAATGGAGACTGGATCATGGGATTTCACAAAGCAATCCAAGCACTCTCCCCTACACATGCAGAAATGATGGCACTACTAGAGGGACATAAAATTGCCAAAGAAATGAACTTCGAAAATCTGGAAATTGAAACTGACTGCACGAATATCATTAAGTTTATATATAAGGATAGTAATAACTTCTCTTATATTGTCTCTGAATGCAGATGGTTAATGCACTAATTGAAGTTCCCACTCCTGAAGCATAATTTTAGGGAAGACAATGAAGAGACGCACCTAATAGCCAAGGAAGTAATCAAGTACCCCCCCCCCCCACCA
>ML251874.1:80042-126836 GCA_005239495.1 Nicotiana undulata
TCCCCCCCCCCCACCAAGTGTTTCTACCATGCTCGTCCCCCTTATTTTGTTGAGGAAGAAGTGTTGAAGAACAAGCATGATATTTGCAATAGTGTTAAGAACATCTCTACCAGTATCTGTAACTACTTAGCAAGTATTGGCAACAGTAATGCCCTAAAAACTACTTCCATGCTTTTGTAACTTTTATCTAAGTAATATAAGTTTGCGTGTTTTATGTTCAAAAAATTAAAAATGAAAAGCGGTCACTCTTTTTGGCTCGAACTTAAAAGAAAGTTTACATAAATTGAAACAGATAAAGTATTATTATATTTAATGTTAGTAAAAATACGTTATTAGACGTTGTATAGTAAAATATCAACTAATAAAATAAGACAGAGAAACTATTTTGTACAGCTAACAAGATCACTTTTCGCAAATGGGGTATAGGGAAAAAGCATCACCCGTGCTTTAATTCGTTTGGTCATCAAAGTGCTGCTCTTTAGAGGTGAAGGATTTCAGACTCCAGTTTTGTCATTAGACTACAAGATTTTAACTTGTTTTTATATTTGAGGTTAACCTCGGCCTTAAACATAAAGGATTTAAGTTATATACAGTACTTATCTAATGTTCTTTTTTACTATTGGTGAAATTTTCACATGTAATAGCATGTCAGTTTTTTTTATCAGATGATTAATTAATTTTATAAAATTTTAATTATTAATGAATAACTTAAGTTTATAAATATTTTTTATATCGTCAGTGCATAAAACTTAAACTCTAAATTGAATTGGCTACTACATTCTAAACGGAAGAGAAACCTACCAACTTTAAGATAGCCTTGAATTATTTCCTTTTGAACACGTGTAATTTCGACCTTATAAGGCGAGATCTAAGTTCATGATCCTAGATAAAGTTGGAGAATTCTGTCATTGCGATCTATCTATATCTATATTTCTATATTTATATTCTATATCAATATCTATCTATATCTATATTTATTATAAGAACATGAATATTATATGAATTTACAAAAATAGCCTTATAATATTAAGCATAATAACTCATAATAAAATGACATAATCAAAATTCTAAATATTACCCTTATAATCTTATTTATTTTAGGACATAATACTACACGTTAGTAATCCTACGCGATTATCTTTAGGAATCCTATTACTATAATTACTTTCAGGCGGTCTGATTCATATAAAATTGAACAATAAATATCTTTGGTAATGTAATCCTATTACTTTTAGGATATACTTCTTAAAAATTCCTATTACTAGTTTGATTCTAAAACGTATTATAATGTCTTATTACTAATTTAATTTGAGAATGCATTATATTTTTCAAATTCATTTAGAAAAAAGAGAGCCTTATATTAAAGTATAAATACAATATTAATATACCAAAATAGCGCTACAATATTAAGTGGAAGAACTCATAGGGAAAGGGCATAGCTGCAATAACCTATTATTTGGACTACAATATCTTCTTTGCTAATTTTTAATATTTAAGATTTTAAATCTAATAAAATTCTGTCTATAAAATTCTTATTAAAAATATGTAGGAAGATTTAATAAAATTAATTTTGTAAGAATCCTCCGTATTGGCAATACATTACCACTCCATAATGTCCAATACCAATAATAATAATAATAATAATATTAAATGGACGGCATAAAGAGTTAAAATGGAGAAAAAATACCCTCACAATAATATATTTTTATATTATATTTGTACTACTTGCCTACTCAAATAATATTTTTTTATCAATTTTTTTGTGTAATATTAAAAAATACCCAATTATTAAACAATAACTAAAAAATATTTAAAAATATAAATATATGAAAAAGAGAAAAATGGTTGGTAAGAGTCAATACCACTATTGATTCTACAAACCTAAAGATCTAAAAATGAAATATCATATTAGTTTTTTACTCTTTGAAAATAAAATTTATAGTGGATAAAATTATAATTAAGATTAAATATTCAAAACAAGATGAGATCCTCACTATTCTGGTTTGAAAACTGGATAGGTTTGGGGGCTCTATACTTTATCACACCTCCAGACTTTGTATGTGATGAATCCATACACAACATATATGATGTGGTTGACAATGATCAATGGGATGAGGAGAAGATAAGGGAGATATTGCCAGAAGAACTTGCAGATCACATTCTGCTGACATGAAGCCTCCAGTGGTGTACAATGTTCTGGACAGACCTCAATGGATGCTGGAAACAAGGGGTGTATTACGTGTAAAATCAACATGGGAATACTTGAGAAGGAGAAATGAACCTGCCAATGCTTACAAAAAAATTTGGGTGAAAGGACTACCTTTTAAGATTGATTTCTTCTTGTGGAAAGTGTGGAAAAACAAGCTTCCTTTTGATGATTTCTTTAGGAGATTGGGGTATATTATGGCTTCAAAGTGTTGGTGACGTACTGAACCAAACGATGAGACTATCTAACATCTGTCTTTACTTCATATGCTGCAAGTATGGTGTGGAAGTATTTTCTGTCTCATGCAGGACTTAATATGCAGGGGATTACATTCCATCAAGCAGTAATCAAGTGCAGGACTGTAGATGTGATCCCTCGATTGTAGCCTATTATGCAAGCATTACCAGCTGTGATTGCGTGGGAGCTAAAAAAGAGAAGAAACGACTATAAACATGGAGATGTTGTAACTGTGAGCAGGGTCATTTATCAGGTGTCCACTACTACGCAATTACTAGTTAAATTCAGAAAGCCAACACTCCAAAATGCACCACATAAATGGCCTGACCAGCTGAATATGATAGAGTCTTATTTGCCTAAATTGAAGTGCACTAAGCTGTTGTGGGAATATCCAAGTCCAGGGTGGATCAAGGTCAATAAAGTTGGGCTTCTAGGTTCAATCCAGGAAGGAGTTCCATAGGCGTTATGCTACGAAATGAAGAGAGTGATATAGTGTATGGATGTGGAAAGTAGGTACAGGAAGGAACAAACACAAAAGCAGAAGCTAAGGCAATTCTGGAGGCCTTGAGGTTTTGTGTGGAGCATGATTATGATCTTATTTATCTCCACACTGATTCAATGATGCTCAAAAATGTTTTAAATGGGGAATGGAGTGTGCCATGGGTTATCTCTGCACAGGTGGAGAGTCTTGACCCCAAACCGCTCCGGTCGTGATGGCGCCTATCACAGTACTATGCTGGCCGATTCGTTATTTATAGCATAAAAGACTCTTTTAATAATTCATTTACTAATCATATTTATCATAAACCTTTCATTTAAATACTTCAAAACAAGTGGAAATAAGAAAAACATAACACCAACTGCCCGACCTCGGAGTCGCTAGTGATGAGCATCTAGAATACAAATCTGATACAAGCTACTCAACAACAAGAGAAGTCTAATGAAAATAAACACTAAAAGATAGGAAGGAGAAAAGCAAGGTTGGGGTCGTCGTGCAGCAACCTTGCTAAGCTCTGGGAGAATATGAGGAAGAAGATCGGCACTCACTCGGATGCCCTGGCACCTGGATCTGCACACAAGGTGCATGGAGTAACGTGAGTATGCCAACTCAGTAAGTAACAATTATAAATAAAGTCTGAGTGCATTGACGAGCATTTAAAACCACATGAAGCTCACAACATAAAATCTCAGTGAAAACAACAAGGTCAAATCAGTATCCAAGTCAGAGTATTTCGTAAAAACTCAAATTTCAATGAAAGTCACTTAAAACATTTTTTCAACAGTTTCAATAGAGGCTCAATATAAAAGTAGAGTGAAAACAGTGATTTTTATAAACAAGCCTGTCACGACCCGAAATCCCACCCTGCAGGCCGTGACTGCGTCGCGTTAGACAAGCCAACGTGTACAGTTAATCTAACATTGAGATACCATCTTAACAGAAATAACAAACACCTTACAATTTTTAACAGCGAAAATGGAATAATAATTCAAAAATACTAAGTGAAATAGTAAATACAGAACGTCACATAAGCCCCAAAGACCGGGATGTCACAACTCACAAACTCTCTATAGAGTGCTAAATATAGATCTGAAGGGAAAATACATCATTGCCTTTGAACTAGCGGAAAATGTAAGACAATAAGAGATCCAAAGGGTAGAAGAGACACCAAGGCCCACGAACGCCAGCGGGTATACCTTGAACTCTGGGTGGACTGAAGGTGACTCCCTCAACACTGTCCACTGGTTCCGGGTGCGGGATCTGCACAACATTAAGAAAGTGTAGCATCAGTACAACCGACCCCATGTACTGGGTAAGTGCCGAGCCTAACCTCGGCCGAAGTAGTGACGAGGCTAGACTTAGCAACAACGTTAACCTGTCCTATTCTACAACCCAAAGCATGGAAAAACAAGGCAAGAGATAGACATACAAGTATGGGGATACAGGAGCAGTTAAAGGAGAACAGATGAGATAGAGCAGTTAAATGAGCATGAAGAGCAGACAAGAAAAGGCAATTTAACAAATGAATGATAAGGAAACCAGTGTAAATGCCAGAAATGTAAATAATGGCACGACATCACCCTTCGTGCTTTTACTCTCTTCCTCACTATGCAAATTATGATGTAATCAATGTAAATCATGGTACGGCATCACTCTTCGTGCTTTTACTATCTTATTCACTATGCAAATTATGATGTAATCAATGTAAATCATGGCACGGCATCACCCTTCGTGCTTTTACTCTCTTCCTCACTATGCAAATTATGATGTAATCAATGTAAATCATGGCACGGCATCACCCTTCGTGTTTTACACTCTTCCTCACCAAAACAATGACAATATAAATGGCAAGGAATGCAGCATAGTGGAAATACAACTCAAAATCACCCGGCAAGGGGAAAGTATCAGTCAATATCATAACAATTGCCCGGCAAGGGTCTCAGCTATAGCCAATCATCTCAATATATCCTTTACAATTGGGTTCTCAATCGAACCAATACATCATGAGTTCACCACCTAGAGATTTCACAATATTCAACTTCCAAGTAGAGACAAATTCATATTATGACGAACATGGAAGTAATAATAAGATTTTCATCAAAAATAGACTCACGGGCATGCTTGACACTCAATGCATAGGTACTCGTCACCTCACATATGCATTGAACATGATAAACACTTAACACATAGCACACAATACCTATTCCCTCACCAAATTTAGGCAAGACATTTACCTCAGGTCCAAAACATAGCAATCAACCCTCTAACACCGCCTTTCCTTTAGAATTCAACTCCGTAACGGTATTATCTAGACATAATTAACTCAAGTATATCAATAATGACTCAATAAATCAATTCCATAGCCTAATTACCCATTTCCAAGCATTCTTCCAAAAATACCAAAATTCGACCCCGGGCCCGCTTGGTCCAAACACGAGGCTCGGACCAAAACCCGATCACCCATACCCCCACGAGTTAGAATATATAATTTGTTTTGAAATCCGACCCCAAATTGGGGTTGAATTACCCAAAATTCCCAAAAACCTAACTCTACCCAAAACCCCTAATTTCTACTTGATTTTAGGATTTTAGGCCTAGATTCTAGTGTTTGATGAAGGAAAATGGAAGAATTAGGAGTTAAGATCACTTACCCAAGTGGCTATGGAGGGAATCTAGCTTGGGGGTCGTCAATGGGGTCTTGGGGAAGAAGGAATTGATGAAGAAGTAAGTATCCCGTAATAACATTCTGGTTTGGACTTAAAGAATTTAACTGGGCGAATTTGCCCTCTGCGATCGCAGAAGAGAATCTGGATGACCCTATGGGATCGTAGAAGGGGTTATGCGATCGCAGACAAGAGTGGACCTAGGCTTCTGCGATCGCGGACGTTCTATGCGACTGTAGAGTACTCTACCCAGCCCCCACCACTGACCACATACACTCTATGCGATCACATAGTTACTGCCGCGATCGCATAGAGCCACAGAACCTCCCCCTCACCACTACACTATGCGATCGCGACTTAGCCTATGCGATCTCATAGAGGAAACCATCAGACACCAGAAAAACATCCAAACACCAGATTTTCCAACTTTTCACACCCCGTTAGCTACCCAAAACTCAGCCGAGCCCTCGGTTCTCAAAACCAAAAACACACACGACTCCCAATACATCCCACAAACTTACTCAAGCTTTTAATTTACCAAAATATCATCAAAATCAATGAATTAAACCTCAAAACTCATAGAAATTCCTTAAAACCTCATAAAACTTAATTATTCCAATTTTGATCCAAAACACGTCATTTCAAGTCCGTTTTACACCAAATTTCACAGATAAGTCACATAACATATATTTAACCTGTTCCGGGCTCCAGATCCATAATACGGGCCCGGTAACATGGTTTTCACATCAATTATCATTTTTAAAAACCTTTATTATTTTCAGAAAACAATTTTCTTTAAAAATTCATTTCTCGGGCTCGGGACCTCGAAATTCGATTCCGGGCATACACCCAACTCCCATATTTTTCTACGGAGCCTCCAGGACCATCAAATCACGGGTCCGGGTCCGTTTACCAAAAATGTTGACCAAAGTCAACTTTATTCCATTAATTATTATAAAATTCCATTTTCATCATGTTTTCACATAAAAGCTTCCCAGCAACACGCCTGAGCTGTGCACGCATATCGAGGTGAGATTAACGGAGGCTTTCAGGGCCTCAGAACACAGATTTAGCCAAATATACACAGGATGACCTTTTGGGTCATCACAATCTCCACCTCTAAAACAAACATTCGTCCTCGAACGGACATAGAAAAGTACCTGAGTCTGAGAAAAGATGGGGATAACGACTCCTCATATCAGACTCAGACTCCCAAGTAGCTGCCTCGGCAGGCTGACCTCTCCACTGAACACGGACCGAAGGATAACTCTTCGATCTCAACTGACGAACCTGCCTAGCTAATATGGCTACCAGCTCCTCCTCATAAGTCAGATCCTTGTCCAACTGGACACCGCTGAATTCAAGAACAGGAGATGGATAGATACATGAAACACTGGATGAACGGCTGAAAAATGCGGTGGTAAGGCAAGTCTTTAGGCCACCTCTCCTACCTTGTCCAAAATCTCAAATGGACCAATGTACCTAGGTCTCAACTTGCCCCTCTTCTCAAACCTCATCACGCCCTTCATAGGCGACACTCTAAGAAACACATGATCTCCTATCATGAAAGCCAAATCTCAAACTCTGCGATATGCATAACTCTTTTGCCTGGACTGAGCTGTACGAAGTCTATCCTGAATAATCTTCACCTTGTCCAAGGCGTCTTGGACTAACTCAGAACTTAACAATCTAGCCTCTCCGGGCTCAAACCATCCGACTGGGGACCGACATCGCCTACCATACAATGCCTCATAAGGAGCTATCTGGATGCTCGACTGATAACTGTTGTTGTAGGCAAACTACGCTAAGGGCAAGAACTGATCCCATGAACCACCAAAGTCGATGACACACGCTCGCAACATATCCTCCAAAATCTGAATAGTACGCTCGGACTGTCCGTCCGTCTTAGGATGAAATACCGTGCTCAACTCAATCTGTGTGCCCAACTCTCGCTGAAATACTCTCCAGAAATGGGAGGTAAACTGAGTACCTCGGTCTGATATAATGGATAGGGGCACACCATGAAATCTGACAATCTCTCTCATATAGATCTTTGCCAACTTCTACGCTGAATACGAAGCCGACACATGAATGAAGTGTGCTGACTTGGTCAGCTTATCCACAACAACCCACACTGCGTCAACCATCCTCTGAGTCCGTGGAAGCCCAACTACAAAATCCATCGTGATACGCTCCCACTTCCACTCGGGAAGCTAAATCTGCTGCATCAAACCACCGGGTCTCTGGTGCTCGTACTTAACCTGCTGACAGTTCAAGCACCGAGCTACATAAGCTACAATATCCTTCTTCATTCTATGCCACCAATAATGCTGTCGCAAGTCCTGGTACATCTTTGCGGCGGCCGAATGAATGGAATATCGGGAACTATGGGCCTCCTGAAGTATCAACTCACGAATACCCTCAACATCAGGTACACAAATATGGCCCTGCATCCGCAGAATTCCCTCATCATCAACTGTAACCTGCTTGGCACCTCCGTGCCGGACTGTATCTCTAAGAACACATAAATGACGATCATCATACTGCCTGGCCCAAATACGGTCATACAATGAAGAACGAGCGACGGTATGGGCCAAAACACCACCACCCTCAGAAACCTCCAACCTTACAAATCAGTTGGCTAACGCCTGAACATCCAAAGCAAGAGGCCGCTCTCCAACTGATAAATAGGTAAGACTACCCATGCTAACTGACTTCCGGCTCAAAGCATCAGCCACCACATTGGCCTTCCCCGGATGGTATAGAATAGTAATATCATAATCCTTCAGCAACTCTAACCACCTTCTCTGCCTCATGTTCAACTCCTTTTGCTTAAACAAGTATTGCAAACTCTTGTGATCAGTGAATACCTCACACGGTATCCCATACAAATAGTGCCTCCAAATCTTTAAGGCATGAACAATAGCTGCAAGCTCCAAGTCGTGAACTGGATAATTCTTCTTGTGTAACTTCAACTGACGAGATGCATAGGCTATGACCTTGCCATCCTGCATCAATACCGCACCGAGCCCAACACTTGTGCTGTGGTCAATGATGTCTTGAGCTTCTGAAAGATCGCCTCACACTCCTCGGACCATCTGAACTGAACACCTTTCTACGTCAACTTGGTCAATGGGGCTGCTATAGATGATAACCCCTCCACGAACCGGCGATAATAGCCTGACAGGCCTAAGAATCTCTGAATCTCGGTGGCTGAAGTGGGCCTAGGCCAATCTCTAACTGCTGAAACCTTCTTCAGATCCACCTGAATGCCTTCTGCTGACACAACGTGGCCCAAGAATGCCACTGAACTCAACCAGAACTCGCACTTAGAAAACTTGGCGTACAACTGCCGATCTCTCAAAGTCTGGAGAACTACCCGAAGATGCTGCTCATGCTCCTCTCGACTACGGGAATAAATCAAGATATCATCTATAAACACGATCACGAATGAGTCCAAACAAGGCCTGAATACCCGATTCATCAACTCCATAAATACCGCAGGGGCATTAGTCAACCCAAAAGACATCACCAAAAACTCATAGTGTCCATAACGAGTGCGAAAAGCTGTCTTAGGGACATCAGAAGCCCTAATCCTCAGCTGATGATAACCAGATCTCAAGTCTATCTTGGAAAACACCGTAGCACCCTGAAGCTGGTCAAATAGATCATCAATCTTCGGCAAAGGATACTTGTTCTTAATGGTAACCTTATTCAACTGCCGGTAGTCAATACACATCCTCATAGACCCATCTTTCTTCTTCACGAACAACACGGGAGCACCCCTAGGAGAAACACTAGGCCTGATGAAGCCTTTATCCAACAAATCCTGTAATTGTTCCTTTAATTCCTTCAAATCTGGCGGAGCCATACGATACGGCAGAATAGAAATAGGTCGAGTGCCCTTAGCTACGTCAATACAGAAGTCAATATCCCTGTCGGGTGGCATACCCGGCAGGTCAACAGGGAATACCTCTGGAAACTCACGAACTACGGGCACAGACTCCTAGGAAGGAACATCGGCACTAGAATCACGAACATAGGCCAGATAGGCCAAACAACCCTTCTCGATAATGCGCCGAGCCTTCATATAAGAAATAACTCTACCAGAAGAATGACTAGGAGTCCCTCTCCACTCTAAACGAGGTACTCCTAGCAAGGATAAGGTCACTGTCTTGGCATGATAGTCCAGAATGGCATGATAGGGAGATAGCCAGTCCATACCCAATATAACATCAAAGTCTACCATATCAAGAAGCAATAAATCTACCCGAGTCTCCAAACTCCCAATAACAACTAAGCAAGAATGGTAGACTCAATCTACCATAATAGAATCACCCACTGGGGTAGACACATACACAGAAGTACTTAAAGAATCACGAGGCATGCTCAAATAATGGGCAAAATATGAGGACACATAGGAGAAAGTAGAACCCGGATCAAATAACACCGAAGCATCTCGGTTGCAAACTGAGACCGTACCTGTGATAACTGCATCGGAGGCCTCAACCTCGGGTCTGGAAGGAATAACATAACAACGGGGCGGAGCCCCTCCAATCTGGACATCCCTGGGCCTACCTGCTGCAAACTGACCTCTACCTCTCGTGGACTGTGCTCCACCTCTATGAACATTTCCTCCTCCTCTGGCACCACGACCACCCCTAGCTGGCTAAGGGGGCGGGGGTGCACCTGATACTGGAACCATGGCACAAGATCCCTGATACGGGGGACCACTAGAAGCTCGGGGACAATACCTGGTAATGTGCCCCGGAACACCACAGGAATAACACAGACTCTACTGATATGACTGGGGACTCTGGAACTGTCCCTGACGACCCTGATAACCACCCTGATAACTCTGAAGTTGCTGCGCATTGATGGTTGTTGGTGGTGCACTAACTGGAGCTGACGGTGCACGATGAGAAACCTGAAGTGCTGACTGGAAAGGTCGGGGAGGATGACCTCTGCCGACAGAATCCCTGCCTCCAGTTGAGGCTTCACTGAATCTACCAAAATGACGGGGCCTCTTGTCAGCCCCCTGACCACCACCCTGGGATAGAATCATCTCAATCCTCCTAGCCACATTGGCCGCAGCCTGAAAGGAAATGTCTGTACTTGACTCTCTAGCCATATGGAGTCTGATAGGCTGGGCCAATCCCTCAATAAATCTCCAAACCCTCTCCCGATCAGTGGGGAGTATCATCAATGCATGCCTGGCTAAGGTGATGAATCTGGTCTCATACTGGGTAACTGTCATAGAACCCTGTTGGAGACACTCGAACTGCCTCCGGAGATCCTCTCTCTGAGTAATGGGAAGGAACTTCCCCAAGAATACCTCTGTGAACTGAGCCCAAGTCAAGGGTGCTGACCCAGCTGGTCTGGCTAAGCAATAGTCTCTCCACCAAGTCTTGGCTGTGCCAGACAACCGAAAAGTAGCAAAGTCAACTCCATTGGACTCCACTATGCCCATGTTCTGAAGAACCTCATGAAAGCTGTCCAAATAATCCTGTGGATCCTCTGACGGTGCACCAGTAAAAGTAGCAGTGAATAACTTGGTGAACCGATCTAGTCTCCATAGAGCATCTGCTGACATAGCTTCACCCTCGGCTGTCGGTGCCACAATACCCGGCTGAACTACTCCAGCTGTCTGAGGTGCTGGAGTCTGAAACTGAGTGGCAACCTTCTCTGGGGTAGGAATAACAGGAGTATGGGTCCCTCCCGGGGCCTGAGATCCAGATGGTGCAGTAGGAAGAAGACATGTCTGTGCTACACTCTCCTTGAGTCCTACCAGACGGACAAGAGCGTCCTGAAGAACTGGGGTAGCTATGAACTCCTCTGGGACTTGCGCTGGTTCAACTGGGAATACCGGAACTGGGACCTCCTCGTCAGAATCGACCTGAGGGTCCTCCACTGGGGTTGCTGCCCTAGGCTGAGCCCGGCCTCGGCCTCTAGCACGGCCTCCTCCTCGACCTCTAGCACGTCCTCGTCCTCGACCTCGACCCCTCCTAGGAGCTGTAGCAGGAGTGTCGGGCTGCTGAGCGGAACCAAGGGAAGCACGCGTCCTCGCTATCTGCGAGAGAGTAGAATAGGAACTCAATCAGTACTCAGAATTCATATCGCACGACAGAGATGAAGAAATGTGGAGTTATCCTAACTTTGCAGCCTCTGGGGGATAAGTACAGACGTCTCCGTACCGATCCCTCAAACTCTACCAAGTTTGTCTGTGAGTTGTGAGACCTAAGCAACCTAGAGCTCTGATACCAACTTGTCACGACCCGAAATCCCACCCTTCAGGACATCACTACGTCTAACGTTGCACCCGCTAGAAAAGCCAACGTGTACAGTTAATCTAACATTGAGATACCATCTTAACAGAAATAACAAACACCTTACAATTTTTAACAGCGGAAATGGAATAATAATTCAAAAATATTAAGTGAAATAGTAAATACAGAACGTCGCATAAGCCCCAAAAACCGGGATGTCACAACTCACGAACTCTCTATAGAGTGCTAAATACAAGTCTGAAAGGAAAATACATCATTGTCTTTGAACTAGCGGAAAATGTAAGACAATAACAAATCCAAAGGGTAGAAGAGACAACAAGGCCCACGAACGCCAGCGGGTATACCTTGAACTATGGGTGGACTGAAGGTGACTCCCTCAACGCTGTCCACTGGGTCCGGGTGCGGGATCTGCACAACATTAAGAAGTGCAGTGTAGCATCAGTACAACCGACCCCATGTACGGAGTAAGTGCCGAGCCTAACCTCAGCCAAAGTAGTGACGAGGCTAGACTTAGCAACAATGTTAACCTATCCTATTCTACAACCCAAAGCATGGAAAAACAAGGCAAGAGATAGACAGACAAGTATGGGGATACGGGAGCAGTTAAAGGAGAACATATGAGATAGAGCAATTAAATGAGCATGAAGAGCAGACAAAAAAAGGCAATTTAACAAATGAATGATAAGGAAACCAGTGTAAATGCCAGAAATGTAAATAATGACACGGCATCACCCTTCGTGCGTTTACTCTCTTCCTCACAATGCGATGTACGGTATGAAATAATCATGAAACATGGCACGGCATCACCCTTCGTGCTTTTACTCTCTTCCTCACTATGCAAATTATGATGTAATGAATGTAAATCATGGCACGGTATCACCCTTCGTGATTTTACTCTATTCCTCACTATGCAAATTATGATGTAATCAATGTAAATCATGGCACGACATCACCCTTCGTGCTTTTCACTCTTCCTCCCCAAAACAATGACAATATAAATGGCAAGGAATGCAGCATAGTGGAAATACAACTCAAAATCACCCGGCAAGGGGAAAGTATTAGTCAATATCATAACAATTGCCCGACAAGGGTCTCAGCTATAGCTAATCATATCAATATATCCTTTACAATTGGGTTCTCAATTGAACCAATACATCATGAGTTCACCACCCAGAGATTTCACAATATTCAACTTCCAAGTAGAGACAAATTCATATTATGACGAACATGGAAGTAATAATAAGATTTTCATCAAAAATAGACTCACGGGCATGCTTGACACTCAATGCATAGGTACTCGTCACCTCACATATGCATTGAACATGATAAACACTTAACACATAGCACACAATACCTATTCCCTCACCAAAGTTAGGCAAGACATTTACCTCAGTTCCCAAACATAGCAATCAACCCTCTAACACCGCCTTTCCTTTAGAATTCAACTCCAGAACGGTATTATCTAGACATAATTAACTCAAGTATATCAATAATGACTCAATAAATCAATTCCATAGCCTAATTACCCATTTCCAAGCATTCTTCCAAAAATACCAAAATTCGACCCCGGGTCCGCTTGGTCCAAACACGAGGCTCGGACCAAAACCCGATCACCCATAACCCCACGAGTTAGAATATATAATTTGTTTTGAAATCCGACCCCAAATTGGGGTTGAATTTCCCAAAATTCCCAAAGACCTAACTCTACCCAAAACCCCTAATTTCTACTTGATTTTAGGATTTTAGGCCTAGATTCTAGTGTTTGATGAAGGAAAATGGAAGAATTAGGAGTTAAGATCACTTACCCAAGTGGCTATGGAGGGAATCTAGCTTGGGGTCGTCAATGGGGTCTTGGGGAAGAAGGAATTGATGAAGAAGTAAGTATCCCGTAATAACATTCTGGTTTGGACTTAAAGAATTTAACTGGGCGAATTTGCCCTCTGCGATCGCAGAAGAGAATCTGGATGACCCTATGCGATCGCAGAAGGGGTTATGCGATCGCAGACAAGAGTGGACCTAGGCTTCTGCGATCGCGGACGTTCTATGCGACTGTAGAGTACTCTACCCAGCCCCCACCACCGACCACATACACTCTATGCGATCGCATAGTTACTGCCGCGATCGCATAGAGCCACAGAACCTCCCCCTCACCACTACACTATGCGATCGCGACTTAGCCTATGCGATCTCATAGAGGAAACCATCAGACACCAGAAAAACATCCAAACACCAGATTTTCCAACTTTTCACACCCCGTTAGCTACCCAAAACTCAGCCGAGCCCTCGGTTCTCAAAACCAAAAACACACACGACTCCCAATACATCCCACAAACTTACTCAAGCTTTTAATTTACCAAAATATCATCAAAATCAATGAATTAAACCTCAAAACTCATAGAAATTCCTTAAAACCTCATAAAGCTTAATTATTCCGATTTCGCTCCGAAACACGTCATTTCAAGTCCGTTTTACACCAAATTTCACAGATAAGTCACATAACATATATTAAACATGTTCCGAGCTCCGTAACCATAATACGGGCCCGGTAACATGGTTTTCACATCAATTATCATTTTCAAAAACCTTTATTATTTTTAGAAAATAATTTTCCTTAAAAATTCATTTCTCGGGATTGGGACCTCGGAATTCGATTCCGGGCATACGCCCAAGTCCCATATTTTCCTACGGATCCTCCGGGACCGTCAAATCATGGGTCCGGGTCCGTTTACCAAAAATGTTGACCAAAGTCAACTTTATTCCATTAATTGTTATAAAATTCCATTTTCATCAAGTTTTCACATAAAAGCTTTCCGGCAACACGCCTGGGATGCGCATGCATATCAAGGTGAGATTAATGGAGGCTTTCGGGGCCTCGGAACACATATTTAGCCAAATATACACAGGATGACCTTTTGGGTCATCACAAAGCCTCTCGGGCAAAATATCACTCATAAATAGCCCCTCGGGCAAGCCTCCCCAGTCACTCATGACTCAACACTCATCACTCAGCATTCAAACTCAACACTCACGCTCAGTAGGTACTTGCGCTCATTGGGGGTGTACAGGCTCCGGAGGGGCTCCTACAACCCAATCGCTATATCGCTACGGCGTGCAGCCCGATCCCTATATCGCTGCGGTGTGCAGCCCGATCCATAAATATATATTCTCACAATTAGGCCCTCGGCCTCTCTTAGTCATCAACCTCACAAGCCACTCGGGCAATTCAGTAAAAATCAGGGCACTCAGCCCAAAACAACTTTCATATATTTAAAATAGAGTAATGAAATTGAATCAAATAATAAACAGGAAAAATCATGACTGAGCACATGCTTTCAAATCAAAACAGTGTGAGGATAGTATAAAATACCCCTAAGGGTCCAAATAGTACATGCACAAGGCCCCAAACACGGCGTTCAGCCCAGGTTAAAGGAATCATTTCCAAAATCATCGCAATTATACAACTTTAATTAAAATATGTAACTCTATTGTTGCCATAGGACGGACCAAGTCACAATCCCTAACGGTGCACGCTCACACGCCCGTCACCTAACATGTGCGTCACCTCATTTAACGAAATAGTACGAAATTTCAGGGTTTCATACCCTCAGGTCTAGATTTACAATCGTTACTTACCTCAATCCGAGCAAAATCCTACTCCGAAATGCCTTTGCCCCTCGAATCGGCCTCCAATCGACCCGAATCTAGCCACCGTTAATTCAATTCAGTCAATACTAATTATAGGAATTAATTCCATATGAAAATACTAATTTTTCCAACAAAATCCGAAATTTAACTCAAAATCGCCAATGGGGCCCACGTCTCGGAATCCGACGAAACTCGTAAAATCCGACAACCCATTCAACCACGAGTACAACCATACAAAAATTACTAAATTTCGATAACAATTCGGCCTCCAAATCTTCAAATCTTATTTTCAAATCCCTTGGTCCAAATCCCCAATTTACACCTCAAAAACATGAAATCTAGTCGGATTATTCGATGATAATTCAATATTATTGAGTAGAAATGATCACAAGTGACTTACCTCAAGATTTCCCCTGATTTCTTGCTCAACAAATCGCCCCAAGCCATGTTCTTTCACCAAAAAATGGATAAATGAGTTAAAAAACATAACAACATTAAAAACCCAATATTGGTCGCTAAAAGCCAATTCCCGTCGCTAAAAGTGTCAAATCTAGTCGCTAAAGGTGCACACCAGATCTGATGCACCACCAATCTTTAATTTCACTAAAAAGGCTCTAACTCCATCATACGAACTTGGAATTCGATGATTCTTGTTCCTATGAGTCATAAATAATAATACGAACATAGTCCTTCAATCGAAACTCAATTCGAAGCTCATTTGCTGAGTGAGATACCCATTTCGCTCGTTAAACAATTAACTCATGTTTCGTGTTAAAAATACAATCGCGACTTGATGAAATTAGACCAAACTTTCGAGATCAGTCCTATAATTCATTATCAAAATCCCGATAGTCTCGAAATCAAATTTCGATCTCTAGAACTAAAAATGGACCTTTGGATCATTACATGCTTATGTTCAAAACGACAAAATCTTCCAAAAACTCTTCCAAAACTTATCCGAGCCTCATGGGACCCAAACCAAGTATACTAACAAGTCCCATAACATGACACAAACTTAGTCGATGCCTCAAATTACATCAAATAATGCTAAAACCGTGAATCACACCCCAATTCAAGCTTAATGAAATTAAGAACTTCCAACTTCTATATTCGATGTTGAAACCTATCAAATCAAGTCCGATTGACCTCAAATTTTGCACACAAGTCAAAAATGACACTATGAACCTATTCCAACTTCTGAAATTCCATTCTGACCCCTATATCAAAATTTCCACTGTCGCCCGAGAAACACCAAATTTCCAATTTCGCCAATTAAAGCCTAATTCTACCATGGACCTCCAAATCACATTCCGGACGCGCTCCCAAGTCCAAAATCACCTAACAGAACTAACCAAATCATAAAAATCCAAATCCGAGATCGAATACTAAAAAGTCAAAACTTGGTCAAACCTTTCAAATTTAAAGCTTCAAGTTGAGAATTGTTCTTCAAAATCTATTCCGATTATCCTGAAAACCAAAACCGGAGATTTACATAATTCATAATACATCATACAGGGCTAGTCATGCCCGAGAACTGGCGAGCGAAGTGCAAATGCTCAAATCGACCGGTCGGGTCGTTACATCCTCCCCCACTTAAACATACGTTTGTCCTCGAATGTGCCCAAAGTTGTTCCGAAAACCCAATCGCTTTGTAACGTTACCATGCACATACCTGGGGGTGATCCCACGTCACTCTATCCCATATAGGTCCGATAACACAACATAACTGAAATTTCACAATTCACCCTAGCCCGTAACCTTAGAACCAATTTTTCACTTCCGAAATTATCTATAAGATTAGAATCTCACATCTACACACTGAATAAGTCTGAACACGTTGTATCAAGCCATAACCGCAATTCAAGATGAAAATCACATGATATACCACATAACTCAAACACTCATAGCGATGACTTCTAATCACAACAGCTGCTCAAACATGCAGAAAGTCATAACCATTCCTCAGATCAACCAGTCATGGAGCTCCCTCTCCTTCTGCAAGGACCCAGTAAATTTCTAAGCTGGATCCCGACATTATCCTTCCAACATGCTGAAATCGAATCCGATAGTATTCATTCTAGATCCCAATGACTCATCTCATCCAACACGATTTCTCTAGTGACATGACACATCAATACAATCTAAATCCATAACCCGTGCGACCCGCCCACCAATAAGCAACAGTCCAAATGTACTCAAATCATGGAAAAATGACTCAAATGAGAGAGCTGTACCGCAAGCTCACCAGTACCACCATGAGAACCCATCACACATCGTAGAACCAGAACACATAAATCTAACCCGAAGGATGATACCTCCACATAACCTCGCTGCAATGTGCGACCCTATCCGAACACTGGTCCACATGAGACACCTCAAGTCACCATGATCAAAATCATCAACCACACGCAATTTGATGTCTAGTACCAAAAGTAAATCACCATAACCACGGAGAAGTAAATGACGCAATGCCATGCCAGCCTAAAAGAACATATCCAATGCGCAATCAATGATGCAACACCCAAATACGCGTCTCACTCAAATTCCGCTATAAAGCACAAATAGATCCGCGCCATATGTGCATATAACCAACAATCACAACTCCCCGCAACACAGAATGGTAACTCATAGATCACTCCAGAACACGAATAAGATCAATGACAATCGAATGGCTTATCCCTTAACAATAGCAATTCGGAGTCAACAATTCTGACCCGGTGCAGAACACACATCCATACAGGGCCTACCAATGAACCAACTCTGGTCACCCGCAACAGATAGATAACTCTCTGAAAAATCACAATGACTGAATCATGGCACATACTAACATCTGACTAGATTTTCTCACATCTTCACAGTCCAACACAACAAAATAACCTGTTAATGAGAACTCACAGTCTCAAAATCCATAAAGCGCACCAATCACCATATCTGATCCCAACTCCACCGCTCGAATATATAACACACCTCTAATACTCAATCATTCCATGAGGGATCTTCTGTGCCACCAAGCAAAGTTGAATATCAGCAGTCGATCCAACAAGAGAGAACCGCAATAACAATGAAGTACCCTTAACTCAAACACATTGCCCTTTCTGAATTGTATACCCTTATCAAGCCGTACCAATTAGTGATATCATTTACCTAGTCATCTGAAACTATCCATGCTGCCTAAGAATTTATAACCTTCCTTCCAGAACTGAACCGTGACCTCACACATGCAAATTTCAACCCTACACAACATACCCTATATACCATGCCATCCTATGATAAATATAAGAACTTCATAATCCATTCCGAGCCACAAGCAACTACGTATTCAACTATCCAAGAACTTTCCATTTGATTCCATCTAGAAGAAAATCACTATACATCACATGCTCCTCACGTCAGTAGAAAATATACATCTCTAACCGTGGTAGAAGTCATCAAGGACTCTCCGTATCCTATTTGCACAAAACCAAACCGTCAGGACTGAATTCTTCTTGCTCAACCAAGCTACGCAGGCCACCAAAAACCCAAGAGCATTTCCACGAGACACCTGTAGAAACTCATTACCTCATAAGAACCCAAAGATTTAATCATATCCCTTACCATGCTGGTCCGACCTACTACCAAGCTATTCTATTTATCCAAGTTCCTTCTGAATTACCTTCAAATTGATACTTCTCCTTGCCATAATACCACAATCCTCAACCCAGACTCACCACACAAGACCCAAGCATAAACCACACCGTCTAAGGCTCATAAGCCGGTGAATACTCTCTCAAATATCCCCAAAAGCACCACATTCAAAATACTTACCCTGAAGAGACTTCATGCGAATCCAAATCCATTACCCTCACCTTCCTGAAATTGATATATAGAATCCATAATGATATAGAAATGCCACAAGTATTGACACCCTTTAATGTAAACCTCAGTTTCTATCCAAATACATATCCTGAAGATCCACCAATTGTTACATATACAACTTGAATCCGTTAGAACCATTCTCGGGAGTCATCTACTCTTCTTATACCTCAATTAGACTGATCAAACAGATCGAACGACCTGTACTCCATTAGCACTCCAACACCCCAGGAAGTAACCCCACCTTAAAACAACCACATAAATTCCTGCTCCATGCACATTACATCCTTCACCAATAACAACTCAAGTATTCCATGATTCTTATACACCCATAAAGCATAACACAACTCCTATCCAAAATTTCCTTTACTCGAGTCATCCTCAATCTCAACCCTTGTAAGCCATAACTGATTCGCCAATATACCTCAAGCTGAAACTGATACGACACTTAGCTGCACAATCAACTTATCAATAGTAGACTCCCCCACTAAGCTCAAAGCCATAGGTCAAAACACACAAAAACTCAAAATGCCCACACTCTATTACTGCCATAATACCATAGTGAGATTGAACTAAATCCTTCATAATCTCGTGCAACACAAACCATCTAGTACTTCAAATCATCTTCAAATCTCGCATTCACCCTCGTAACAGTCAAGAAAACTCTCATTCGCGATCCAAACTCAATCTGTAGCACATATAATTCACCGATAAAAGAGGACTCACTACAAAACAACATAGGGATCACACGCCCTTAGGACACCCCGAAGGAGATAACCCACCTGCTTCATCTAAAACTAACATCTCTTTATACCCTTCCACCATCATAAACATCACGCAATCACTTAATATTCCCGAGTCTGAAAATTCCACTCGTTCTCAAAGTATATAGCTCTAGTAGTCCTTTCTGCCTATTACAAGTAAACGCTGGGTAGCCAAGTGCGGAGCGGATAACTGCTGAAAGCATCTAATTAGTAAGCCCACCCCAAGATGAGTGCTCTCCTATTCCGACTTCCCCAGAGACTCCGGTAGCACAGCCGCCTTGGATGAGCCTAACAGTCGTGTACCTGGAAGCACTTTTGTTTTCAACCGCCAGATGGTAAAGGAAGGCGCCATCCCTCCTTTCTCTCGCAATTCCCAAACTAAACTACATGAAAAGATCCTTCAACACACCCATAACTCATAGCCATACATCAAATCAAGATGGAAATCAAGCACCAAATAGTTCTTTCTACCCTCAAGAAGACCCTTTTCATCACATCCAAATCATATGAACATATCTCGCAGTCACATCATACTCATCACGTAGCCATCCATCCATCACTTCCACTACTATGGACACAACCGAACATATGAATCCAAAAGCACGCGCTCACACAATCAACGCCTTAGTGATCAAGCTACAATAAATGCCCGACCCCAAGTCCTCCAGACTTGCCTAACATCAACACACAAAAATCACATCTCGCCTCTCGTTCAGGGAATCACAAGTCGTCGATGCACGATTGAAACCGAGTGCTCATGCGGGCATACGAATGCGGGGAAAGAATTTCAAGAGTTACATTTCAAGTTGAATCAGCGTCGCACGATAAGAATTCAAGAATGTGGGATTTCCTAAAGGTTCTATAGCCTCTCGAAGATAATTACAAACGTCTCCGTATCGATCCGCGAGACTATACTAAACCTGCTCATGACTCGTGAGACCAATGTAACCTAGGCTCTGATACCAACTTGTCAAGATCCCAAACCTCCCCGGTCGTGATGGCGCCTATCGCAGTACTATGCTAGCCGATTCGTTGTTTATAGCATAAAAGACTCTTTTCAAAAATTCATTTACTAATAATATTTATTATAAACCTTTCATTTAAACACTTCAAAACAAGTGGAAATAAGAAAAACATAACACCAACTGCCCGACCTCGGAGTCACTAGTCATGAGCATCTAGAATACAAATTCGATACAAGCTACTCAACAACAAGAGAAGTCTAATGAAAATAAACTCTAGAAGATAGGAAGGAGAATAACAAGGTTGCGGTCATCGTGCAGCTACCTTGCTAAGCTCCGGGATAATCTGAGGAAGAAGATCGGCACTCACTCGAATGCCCTGTCACCTGTATCTGCACACAAGGTGCAGGAAGTAATGTGAGTACGCCAACTCAGTAAGTAACAATTATAAATAAAGTCTGAGTGCAGTGACGAGCATTTAAAACCACATGAAGCTCACAACATAAAATCTCAATGAAAACAACAAGATCAAATCAATATCCAAGTCAGAGTATCTCGTAAAAACTCCAGTTTCAATGAAAGTCATTTAAAACATTTTATCAACAGTTTCAATAGAGGCTCAATATAAAAGTAGAGTGAAAACAATGTTTTTTATAAACAAGCCCCTCGGGCAAATTATCACTCATAAATAGCCCCTCGAGCAAGACTCTCAGTCACTCATGACTCAACACTCATCACTCAACATTCACACTCAACACTCACACGCAGTAGGTACCTGCGCTCACTAGTGGTGTACAGACTCCGAAGGGGCTCCTACAGCCCAAGCGTTATATCGCTGCGGTGTGCAGCTGATCGGCTCCCGCCAATACCACTAAATAGTAACAAGTACGGGGGTCAATGCAGCTTTTACCTGAAGGGTCAGGATCGATTTCCACAGGGAGATATGTATGTTGGAGTCGAGTGTCTAAGTGATCTAGTGGCGTGTCGTGTTCTTAATTACACTTCTCATAGAAAGGTTTTGGGAATTATGCTATTATTTAGTCTATTTGAAATTTTGAAATAGCTAACTAATATCTTTTTGAAAGTTTTCTCAGTTGATAAAGGGACTAGAGTTGTGACTTCCTCCTAGGTGAGTGACCAACGGGTCTAGAATCTAGAATGACATTGTGAAATGGCGATTAGTGGCATAACCTCATGCTAATGCACTCACCCACTAACTCTCGGTAATATGGGTGACTTTTCCCAAATTGGCTTTCTCAAGCACAATTGGGTATTTCCATGAACCGCATGAATTGGCTCAAATCGGGTGTAGCTATCTCTAGCATCCACCCTTTTACTGGGGCTATCAACCTCTTGAGCTCACCCCAATATTTTGTTAGCATAATTACCTAGACTTGGGTCATCTTTCTCAAGAATGAACCTAGTCATAAACGCTTGAATTAGTGTTTGCAACCACTAATTATGAGATTTATGCACAAATTAAGCTAAATACCAAACACCCATACTCAAAATCACTCTAAAATTAAAAACTCATTAATTACCCACACTAGGGTTGGGTCATGACCCTAGCTTAAGGGTCTAGCTACTCATATTTAAAGAAGAAACACAAGTAGAAATAAATTTAAGCTCATAATTGTAAATTACAGGATGATAATTGAAGAACTATGGCTAAAGCTAAGCTAAAATTACTCAAAATAGCGAAAAAGTACTGTTCACGTGTTCTCCAAACGGCTGATGCCCTAAAAATAAAGAAAAGATCTATTTATACATGGCTAAAAATACTGGACAAAAACACCCCTACGGAGAATCCGCTCCTAGCGTATTTTTGAGCGCTGGGGTGAAGAGACTTCCGCTGCAGCGGATTAATGACCGCTACAGCGGTTTTGCATTTTGCAGTTCTCTGGTTCTTCAACTTCGCGCCCAGCGGATTTATGAGGCGCTGCAACGGTAACTAAAATGCGGCAACGGAAAACTGTCGCTGACCGCGAAATCCTGGATCCCCATTTTGCCAACTCTCTGAAGTTTATTAACCGCGTCCAGCGGATAAATAGATGCTGCAACGGTGGATTAAAGCACTACGGAGGAATTACTACGCGGACCACGTTTTGTTTAGCCTAGGAAAACAGCTCTCTGAATTTTGCAGCGTGGCAGCGAAGAGAAATCCGCTGCAGCGAAAAAATGGGCGCTGCAGCGGTTTAGCTGGGTTCTGGGATTTTGAATGTTCTGCTTCTTTTTGAGGTCTTTTGGATCAATATGTTCAAATCCACTCAGTTCCTGCAATTCAAACCATTTGCATCAAAATGTGGGGTTAATTAAGCCAATTGTTGCTTCAAAAACCTAAGAAAAAGGGAGTAAATAGTAGTACAAATCACTAGTTATCAACTCCCCCAAACTTAAGGCTTTGCTTGTCCTCAAGCAAACAAAATAACTCCCACTTCCGTAACAAGAAAAGATAAAGTATTTCAGCCATTAAGATGTGGTTCATCAAGCTTCAATTGGGACTAATGACTATCCTCAACACAAATGAAATATTGACAAACTTATGCAATGATTTTCTAGCTCACTAGATCTAATGTGACACCAAAGCTTCAAGAGTTGACTAAGGTCGTCATAGAGCTTTTCTCTTTTACCTCAATCACTGTGGATCCCAGACTCTTCCTCCTCTACTCTCCTTAGGCTCACCTCACCATAAAGAATGTCTCTCAAACTTGGGTTTATCATGGGGTGCTCTCTTCACTCTAAGAAGAATGCCTCAAGTCCGGCCTTTCGTACCATAGGCTTTCCCCTTGTGTAAATCACCACTAATGTAAGCTCACTCAACTTGAGATCCTATAGGGCTTTGTCGGGTTGTAATAGAGGCTTTTTGGATTGAATTTGGTCACAATGAGCTTTGGTAGAGCATCTTCCCTTAAGCACTTTAATTGTTCACATTTTTGTACATGACACTCTTGACTCTTTGAGTCACAAATTTTTCTTGGGGAATTTAGAGAGACTCATAGTCACTCTTTCTTTCACTGTAGGCTCATTTTCTTCCCTTTTTCTTTCTTTTTCATCATTTCAACCTCTTTTTCAAACTTTTTCTATTTCTTTCCCTCTTTTTTATAACCAAACCTTTCATCACTAAGCATTTCCTTGTCTCTACTCCAAACTTATGATTTTTGCCTATTCTTCATCAAGGGTGCTCAAGGAAAGAATGGGTGCAAAGAGAGGGTTTTTAGAGAACGGATGAAGGCTAAAAACATGGTTTTTTAACAAGTAGGCTGAGGCTCAAATGGGTTGACTAGGGATCTTGTCAAGGTAGGCTAAAGAGATATTTCAATTTCATTAGGAAATCAAGGAAGGCCTATGATCATCTCACAAGTCGAGCTCATTCAAGATTTCGCCTAGACAAACACTCGGGGCAAGTTCTAGACTTTTAGGCATGACACTCGGGTTATGTAATGTCAAACCTCACCTCACAAGCCTCAGGATTGCTAAAGAGTATTGATTCAAGGGCCCACAATAATCTTGGTTCAAATTGAAACTCAAATATGGCCATGAACACCACCTGACAACAGTTTCAGTCAACTCAAGACTCTAAAGGTCACAACTAGAGCTAGCCTCATTTGTAATTTGTCTTTAATCATAACGTCAAGAGTAGATCTGTTGGTTCCAAGTGAAGCTCTATTTGAATCACATTTATTCACTACTACTGAAATAAAATAAAACAAGAACAAAAACAAAAAGAAAAGCGAAAAACTGACTCAATCCATTAAGAAGGTCGTCACACCGTCTGTCGTAGGGAAGAGACACCCGGTTCGCTCAATTTCCACCCCTGAAAAGAACCGTGGCTTTAAGAAAACCAGAGGTTTATTGACAGCGCAATAAGGGAAAAATAATAAGTTACAAATAAAAAAGAAGCTACTAAATAAGATAAGAAGTTAGCCTATAAATGGAAAAAGCTAAAGAAGTTATAAAGTAGAAAATACGAAAAACCAAAACGAATATTTACAATAGAGGATGAATATATACATATGATAAGGAGGAGGATTTGAATATATACATACCAAAATGAAAAGTACGGAAATGTAAAGAAGAGAAAGAAAAAGAGTATTAACAGTTATTACAACCCAAAAATCATCAAATTGTCTTTAACTACCAACAAGTAGAGGCCACCCCCTCCAATTAAACTAGCATTGTCCTCAATGATATCAAACCAAAATATAGAACAGGGGATAAGGGTGAGAGAGAGAGAGAGTATGAAGGAACTCCCTAAGGTGCCTCAGGCTGCATAGGAGAAGGGTCAACAGTGGTAGATGAAGAAGGTGCTGCGCCAGTGGTGATAGGAGGGTCCTGTGCCTGTATGGAAGTCTGGCCCTCGGGCTCCTCTAGCTGAATCTCCATGTCCTCCATCTGGGGAATGGCACCTCTACGAACTGGAGCCGGTGGAAGGTCTGCCTCATCCATAGCCGGGTCAGTGGGTCCGGACTCTCCTAGCAAAAGATCAAGGGGGATGTCCCCCGCAACAGCGACCTTGGCCATCTTTTTCACCAAAGCTTCCTGAGTTTCATGCGTCTTCTTCTGCACCTTGTTTGAAGCATCCTGGGCCTTTTTCATTTTCTTCACATACTTCCCCAAATAATCGATCTCCTCTTGTTGCTTTTCCATTGTCTCCAAAATTTTCTTCTGGTTATCCACCACACTTCTCAATGTGTCCTCCAGAGACAGAGGCAATGCAGTGGTCGCCGGAGATGACTGAGCTGCAACTGTAGATGAAAGATCAGATAGTCTAGATGAAGCTACCTGCAGCCAGTTGGTGATACCAAATAGAGTCTGGGACACCTTCAAAGATGTTTGAGGATATGTGGATAATGATGGCACTGAGACAGGTATGGGTACAGCAAGGTCTGATGGAGGATTAGTGACAGCAACAGCAGTGGGGCCCTCAGAAGGAACGGAGCCTTCAACAGCAGTGGAAGGCTCTGTGGTTGTGGACGTACCTGGGGCTGCAGAGGTGGAGGTTTTCCCTCTTTGCTTGGGGTTGTCTGGCCTCTTCAAATGATACCAAGAGAAAGCTGTCCAGGGCTGCATAAATGTGTCAAAATCCCTCCCCTCAATCTCGTTGTCTCGGAAATACATAGTCAGGAAATGGGGGAAAGGATAAGAGGCTTCATTCCTCTTCCCAATGTTAATCGGGATGCTGTCCATAATATCCCCTACTATCACCACCCTGGAAAGGGGCATATCCCTATCATGTAGAATTGGGTCTATTCTGCTGCATACAAATGTGGCCAATCCCCGAGCCTCAAAACTCAATGTACTCCTCTTGATAGGGGTGTCTGCAACCAACCAATCCGGTGTAGTCCCTGGAGAAACAATGACGAAAGCTAACCACGGGCGAGCCAAATCCTTCTGATTCACCTTCTCCAAATACCGGGTCTCGTCAACCCTCCCGAAACCCGCATAGTCATTGAAAGCACTTCCATTGTATAGGATTTTCAGGTTGCGAACTTTGGTGAGGTAAGTGCCCTTTTTGGTGAATGCCACATTGGTGTAGAACTCCTTCACCACATACTCATTTGCATCAACCACCCGGGTATTGAAGAAGTCCCACCCTCCCTTTCTAAGAACTGCTTTTTCACATTGGGATTGAGGGGTAGGAGGTCCTTGATGATAAAGGGCCGTTCTGGGATGAGAGATCTCCGAGGCCACATTTCTCTGAACTGATGGTAGGCCGGTTCAGAAAAAAATCGGTCCTCCCATGCTGCTGAATCTCTGGTCCTTAGCAGACCGGCAGCCTGTGCTAGAGTGTCTCCACTCCTCCCATCGTCAGGTCCCTCGTCTGAACTCTCGAGGTTGATAGAAGGAGGGGCTGTTGATTGAGCTGCTGACTGGGTTGGTGCAGCTGTGCCCTCAGGAGGTGTGGCTGAATGACTGGAGAGATCTTCAGAAGACTCCGAGATAGTGGGCTCGTTGATGAGTCTCCTACGCTTTGATAGTGCAGCTACTTGAGCTACCTCGCTCTGACCCTCTGAAGCTTCCCGGGAGGGAAAGTATTCACTGGACTCCGACTTTGAGGGCCTTGTCCTTTTTCTCTTTTGTGACTTCCCAACTGCATGTGTCGGGCCCGGTGGGTTTTGTTGCTTTCCTTTGCCTCAACCCCTTGAAGGGTCGCCCCTCCCGGGTTGCTTTTCCGGTCCACTTCTGGATCTTACCATACTCTGCAAACATGTAACACACATTGTCAATACAGTGCACCTAGGTACCAACTAGAATTGCAGAAGTAGATAGTGAAACGGTGTATTCAGGACCAAACCGCTGTCAGCGGAAAAGCACCGCTACAACGAAATTCATGGGACTCAGACTACCCATATCTGAATCTATGAAATGCGAACTGCGGATTTTTGGACCGCTGCAGCGTTTGGCCACCGGTGACAATAGACATCTGGCCGCTGCAGCGGAAAGTGGGATCTTCTAAGAGTTAACTCTCTGAACCTAGGAACCGCTGACCACGTTTTAATGACCGCTGCAGCGAAAACCTCTCATTGAAAACATCATGTCTTGGACCTCCGCTGTCAGTGGAATTCTGAAACGCTGCAGTGGAGGTCGGGCGCAAAGTGCACTACGGGTAGGGTTCATCAAAATTTTGAAAATATTTCATGAAAATGTACCTATGAATCACCCTTTTACCCACATAAGAACCCAGAAAGTATTAGCCCACATTGTAGAACACACTAACAATTCAATTTTTAACATTAGGGTTGTATTACTCTATACAAAATAAAATAAAATAAAATAAAATAAAATAACCTAAAACTAAGAACAATTAATCAACTAAAGAGAATTAAAACATGAAACATACCAGTAATTGAAGGTAGATGAAGGATGAAATTAAAAGTCCTAGATGAGCAGTAATGGAGTATACACAATAACTATGTAGGGTTTGGTAGCAAATGAGTGAAAAGGTTAAAAGTGAGGGTCCCTTAGTATATATACTAAACAGCTGGGACCCACAATCGACCTACCTAGCACGGCAGCGGATATTTACCGCTGACCGTGCTTTTGTTCTTTCGGACCTGCTGGCTTTTCACCCTCACCGCTGCAGCGGAACTCCATCGCCACAACGTAGTGCATTCTGCGACAGCGAAATAGTAAACGTTGCAGCGGAGTGGAGATTCAGAGAGCTTGTTTTTTGGGATCAAATGGACTGCTGTCATCGGTCGTTTTCCGCTGCAGCGCTTGGTCACCGCTGACAAGGGATTTTTGATCGCTACAGCGAAAATTTGCTACTTTGCCTCAGTTTCCAGATTTTCACCTACATGCATCCACCAAGTCCTGCATCAACTTCACAACTGGTTAGTTCACAAAAATCTATCCTACCAAAAACAACCAAAAAAAAAACAAAGAAAAGAAAACGCTTGGGTTGCCTCCCAAGAAGCTCCTGATTTAACGTCGCGACACGACGCAAGTTACAAATGAATTTCATCAAAGCCACCACGTGGATATCTTTAAATTTTCCAAGATAATGCTTGACCCTATGCCCATTCACACGAAAAATCTCCCCATTCTTGTTTTTGAGATCAAGAGCACCAAAGGGTGTAACCAACACCACTTCAAACGGGCCACTCCACTTGGACTTGAGTTTGCAGAGGAAGAGACAAAGTCTAGAATTGAAAAGAAGCACCAAGTCTCCCACTTTGAACTCTCGGTCTTTGGCATATTTGTCATGGAGGTACGTCATTTTCTCTTTGTACAAAGAAGAGCTAGCATATGAATGGAATCTAAACTCATCTAGCTCATTGAGGTGGTCAACTCTAAGATTTGCAGTTGTGTCTCAATCCAAGTTAAACTTCTTCAATGCCCATAGTGCCTTGTGCTCCAGTTCCACCGGAAGATGACATGCCTTGCCATACACCAACCGGTAAGGAGACATACTGATGGGTGTTTTGAAAGCAGTCCGGTAAGCCCAAAGAGCATCATCAAGCTTTCGGGACCAATCAATCCGATTAACATTCACTGTCTTGGCCAAAATGTTCTTTATTTGACGATTAGACACTTCAACTTGGACACTTTCTTGAGGATGGTACAGAGTAGACACTTTCTGATTGACTCCATACTTGGCTAGCAATAAATCAAAGTCCCTATTGCAAAAATGAGATCCCTCGTCACTGATGATGGCACGGGGTGTCCCAAATCTTGTGAGAATATTCTTCTTTAAAAAACCAACCACACTACGGGCTTCATTGTTGGGCAAAGCGACGGCTTCAACCCATTTCGAAACATAGTCCATCGCCACAAGTTGTAGGTGTTTCCACATGAACTAACGAAGGGCCCCATAAAATCAATTCCCCAAACATCGAAGATATCCACCTCAAGAATTGTAGTGAGAGGCATTTCATCTTTCTTGGATATGCCACCCATTCTTTGGAATTCATCACACTGCTTTACCAATTCACTAGCATCATTGTACAAAGTAGGCCAAAAAAAACCACAACTTAATACTTGAAGCGGTCTTTGCCCCTCCATGATGGACATCATAAGGTGAGGAGTGGCATGACTCAAGAATTGACACTTGTTCCTCTTCGGGCACACAACGCCGAATGACGCCATCATTGCATATTTTGAACAAATACGGTTCATCTCAATAATAATCCATGCTATCTCGTCTTAGCTTCTTCCTTTGGTTAGAAGAGAGCTCAAACGGGACAACACCAGTGACAATGTAGTTGGCGATGTGCGTGAACCATGGCATAACTTGCAAAGAGAGGGATAGAAGTTGTTCATCCGAGAAGCTATCATTAATCTCAAGACCGTCACTTGGCCTCCCTTTCTCTTCCAAACGGGAAAGATGGTCAGCAACTTGGTTCTCACTCCCCTTTCTATCAATGATCTCCAAATCAAACTCTTGAAGCAATAACACCCACCGCATGAGTCTAGCCTTGGAATCCTTTTTCATCACTAGATACCGGAGCGCCGCATGGTCGGTGTGAACTATGACCTTGGCTCCCATAAGATAAGGACGAAATTTCTCCATTGCAAAGACTATAGCCAAGAACTCTTTTTCGGTGACGGTGTAGTTCATTTGGGAGGAATTCATTGTCTTGCTTGCATAGTAAATGGGGTGAAAGATTTTGTTCACCCTTTGGCCCAAAATCTCCCCCAGTGCCACATCACTAGAATCACACATTAGCTCAAAAGGAGAGCTGAAATCCGGCACGGTGATAATTGGCGTGGTGGTTAGATTTTGCTTCAACAACTCAAACTCACTCATGCAATTTTCATCAAAGTGGAACTTGGAATTTTTCTCCAATAACTTGCAAAGAGGGTTCACTACCTTCGAGAAATCCTTGATGAAGCGCCGATAGAACCCCGCATGCCCAAGAAAGCTACAGACTCCCTTTACCAAAGTATGAGGAGGCAATTTGGAAATGACCTCGATCTTGGATTTATCTACTTCAATTCCATTCCTTGAGATTTTGTGGCCCAGAACTATTCCCTCTTCAACCATAAAGTGACATTTTCCCAGTTGAGCACTAGGTTGGTTTCTTCACAAAGAGCAAGGACTTTATCAAGATTGTTCAAGCATTCATCAAAGGAGTCCCCAACCACGCTGAAATCATCCATGAATCCTCCTTTTTAGCACTTTGAGAGTAGAGTCTATCTGCAATTTGGTTAGGCAAGATGAAAGTATAACATGTAAAGTACGAGAAGGACCAAGAAATTCATACCTGAGGTGTGGTGGAAATGGCTTCAACTCCAATGGAGGTGGATCTTCAATTGAAGGCTTTGTCAGAGGAGTTTTCCGATTCTCCAAATCCAAGGATAACTTTCGAGGACCATATGAATAAGAACCCATGCCTTGTAGAGCATTGGTACTCTCGATTAAGCCATCCACCACAATATCATCGTGTTTCAATAAAGCTGCTTCCACGGGGTCTTCAACATTTATCATTGAGCTTGTTTCATCAATAATGACCTCGGTGACAAGGTCCATGAAAGAACACACCTCCGTGCTATTGGGTTGCTTCATTTATTTGCAGACGTGGAACACAACCTTTTCATCGCGCACCCGGAAGGTGAGCTCACCGGCCTACACGTCAACTAAGGCCTTCCCCGTTGCAAGGAAGGGCCTTCCCAAGATGATAGGAACTTCATAATCCACCTCACAATCCAAGATAACAAAATCCGCGAGCAAGATGAACTTGTCAACCCGCACTAACACATCATCAATGATCCCTAGAGGCCGCTTCATAGATCGATCCGCCATTTGAAGATGCATGGAAGTAGCCCTAGGTTGACCAATCCCCAAGGTTTTGAAGACCGAATATGGCATCAAATTTATGGTAGCTCCGAGGTCGCATAGTGACTTGGCGCAATCCGAGCTATCAATTGTACAAGGAATGGTGAATGCCCCGGGGTCTTCAAGCATGGGTGCCATTGAGTGCACTATTTCACTCACTTGGTGATTCATATTTATAGTTTCGCACTCCATTGACCTTTTCTTTGTGACCAAGTCCTTCATGAACTTGGCATACCCGGGCATTTGCTCTAAAGCTTCAACTAAAGGAACATTTATTGATAAGCTCTTCATCATGTCGATGAATTTCTTGAATTGGTTCTCATTATTTTGCTTTGCCAATCGTTGAGGATAGGGAGGAATGGGCCTAGGCAATGGTGCCTTTGCTTTTGACACAACCGGCTCGGGAATGTCAATTACGCGTTCCTTAGACGGGTTCACGTCACTTTGAGTTTCCTCCTCATGGTCATGAATATCAATCCTCACTTCACTAGTTGTCGGCTCTTCCACAACATTCTCAACCTAAATCGGAACCTCATCATTTGGCAAGTCATCATCATCACCAACAACTCTGTTTTTCTTTGAAGAACTAGCCTCACCACCTCGTCCACTTCTCGTAGTCACCGCCATGGCGTGACCGGTATTATTGTTGTTGTTCCCACCCTTGGGGTTCACCACCGTATCACTAGGTAGTGCCCTTTCAGGCGTGTGTTCAAGGCTTTTGAGATTTGTCCCATTTGAACTTCAAGATTTCGAATGGAGGTGTTATGGGAGGCAAGTTGAGCATTCGAATCCGCATTGCGTTCCATCATTTGTTTGAACATTTTCTCAATTCTACCCATGTCATTACTTGAGGAACCTTGGCCTTGCGATTGATAAGGGGTGGATTGTTGGGTTGTTGATACATCGTGGGCCTTTGAAAGCCCGACCCCCGATTATCGTTTCCACCCCAATTGATATTCCCGCTCCAATTATTGTTGTTGTTTCCTCCCCATTGTTGGTTGTTGTTCCCCCAATTGCTTGAGTTGTTATTATTGTTCCAATTGCCTTGCCTTTGATTTTTCCAATTTTGGTTGTTGCTTTGATTGTTCCTTTACCCTTGAAAATTGTTAGCATACATGACATCTTCATCTTGATCATCATAAGAATACTCTTGACTATACCCACTCGCTCCTTGGTCACATTGAACATTGTTGTTTTGCATTGGATTTCCACGAGGTCTTCGCTTGTTCACCAAAAGATTTACCCCCTCCATAGCGTGCACTTGTTTTAGCCTTGTAGTTGTTGAAGTTGCGCCTTAGCAAGTAGATTCATGGTGGTGGTAAGCTCGGAAATTGCTTGCCCATGTTCTTGAAGCTCTTTGTGAAGGCCATTAACACCTGGATCACCCTGAGGTACATTAGCTCTGCTTTCCCATGCTGACGAAGTGTCAGCCATTTCATCTAAGACCTCACATGCCTCATTGTAGGGTAGCTTCATATAGTTGCCCCCAGCCAATTTATTGACCACTCACTGATTAGTGGTATTTATGTCTCGGTAGAAGGTCTGCTGTATCATGGCCTCAGTCATGTCATTGTTTGGACACTCCTTTACCATGGTCTTGTAGCGCTCCCAAATCTCATGAAGAGGCTCATTTGGCTCTTGCTTGAAAGCCAATATCTCATCTCTAAGCGCCGCCATGTGACTAGGGGAGAAGAATTTGGCAATGAATTTGTCTTCCAACTCATCCCATATGGATATGGAATGGTTGGGAAGTCTCTCAAGCCAGTCTAATGCTTTCCCTCAGAGAGAGAAGGGAAATAGACTAAGCCTCACGGCATCCTCTGAGACGTCTGTTTGCTTACTGCCCCAACAGGTATCCACGAAGCCCTTTAAATGCTTGTAAGAATTTTGGCGGGGAGCTCCCGTGAAGTACCCACGCTGCTCCAATAGTGTCAGCATCACATTTGTGATTTGGAAGTTACCCTCCCGGATTCTAGGCGGGACAATAGCACTTGCGTACCCCTCGTTTGGAAGCACGCGAGGGGAAACTCTGGGAGGTGGAGGTGGGGGAGGGTTTGGAATATCCTCATTAAGATTGGCATGTCGGCCCCATCTTGGAGGTGGTACTTGATTTAATTCATCTTCTCCATTGTCATACACCTCCTCCCCCGGAATAATATTACCCAAAGGATCCGGCATTAGTACCTGACTTGATTTAACACACACGTTAACAAAAGAAGGAAAGAAAAACACACTACACCACTATTCACGTAGATATCAACACCGTTATAACTCCCCGGCAATGGCGCCAAAAAGTGATCGGCTCCCGCCTATACCACTAAAGAGTAGCAATTACGAGGGTCAATGCAGCTTTTACCCAAAGGGTCGGGATCGATTTCCACAGGGAGCTATGTATGTTGGAGTCGAGTGTCTAAGTGATCTAGTGGCGTGTCATGTTCTTAATTACACTTCTCATAGAAAGGTTTTGGGAATTATGCTATGATTTAGTCTATTTGAAATTACGAAATAGCTAACTGATATCTTTTTGAAGGTTTTCTCAGTTGATAAAGGGACTAGGGCTGTGACTTCCTCCTAGGTGAGTGACCAACGAGTCTAGAATCTAGAATGACATTGTGAAATGGGGATTAGTGGCATTACCTCATGCTAATGTACTCACCCACTACCTCTCGGTAATATGGGTGACTTTGCCCAAATTGGCTTTCTCAAGCATAATTGGGTGTTTCCATGAACCACATGAATTGGCTCAAATCGGGTGTAGCTATCTCTAGCATCCACCCTTTTACTGGGGCTATCAACCTCTTGAGCTCACCCAAATATTTTGTTAGCTTAATTACCTAGACTTGGGTCATCTTTCTCAAGAATGACCCTAGTCATAAAGGCTTGAATTAGTGTTTGCAACCACTAATTCTGAGATTTATGCACAAATTAAGCTAAATACCAAACACCCATACTCAAAAGCACTCTAAAATTAAAAACCCATTAATTACCAACACTAAGGTTGGGTCACAACATTAGCTTAAGGGTCTAGCTACTCATATTTGAAGAAGAAACACAAGTAGAAGATGAATTTAAGCTCATAACTGTAAATTACAAGATGATAATTGAAGAACTATGGCTAAAGCTAAGCTAAAACTACTCAAAATAGCTAAAAAGTACTGTTCACGTGTTCTCCAAACGGTTGATGCCCTAAAAATGAAGAAAAGATCTATTTATACATGGATGAAAATACTGGACAAAAATGCCCACGGAGAATCCGCTCCTAGCGTATTTTTGAGCGCTGGGGCGAAGAGACTTCCGCTGCAGCGGATTAATGGCCGCTACAACGGTTTTGCATTTTGTAGTTCTCTGGTTCTTCAACTTCGCGCCCAGTATATTTATGAGGCGCTGCAGCGAAAACTAAAATGCGGCAGCGGAAAACTACCGCTGACCGCGATATCCTGGATCCCCCTTTTTGCCAACTCTCTGAAGTTTATCAACTGCGTCCAGCGGAAAAATGGATGCTGCAACGGTGGAATAAAGCGTTGTGGCGGAATTATTACGCAGACCGCGCTTTGTTTAGCCTAGGAAAACAGCTCTCTGAAGTTTGCAGCGTGGCAGCAAAGAGAAATCCGCTGCAGTGAAGGGACAAACGCTGCAACAGAAAAATGGGCGTTGCAGCGGTTTAGCTGGGTTCTGAGATTTTGTAAGTTCTTCTTCTTTTTGAGATCTTTTGGATCAATATGTACAAGTCCACTCAGTTCCCGCAATTCAAACCATTTGCATCAAAAGTGGGGTTAATTAGGCCAATAGTTGCTTCAAAAACGTAAGAAAAAGGGAGTAAATAGTAGTACAAATCACTAGTTATCAGCAACCCGATCCATATATTGATGCGGCGTGCAACCTGAACTATATATATATATCGCTACGGCGTGCAGCCCGATCCATAAATATATATCTTCAAAATCAGGCCCTCGGCCTCTCTCAGTCATCAACCTTACAAGCCACTCGGGCATTTCAATAACAATTAGGGCACTCAGCCCAAAACAACTTTCATATATTTAAAATAAAGTAATGAAACTGAATCAAATAGTAAACAGGAAAAATCATGACTGAGCACATGCTTTCAAATCAAAATAGTATGAGGATAGTATAAAATACCCCTGAGGGTCCAAATAGTACAGGCACAAGGCCCCAAATACGGCATTCAACCCAAGTTAAGGAAATCATTTCCAAGTATATAGTAGTTATACAACTTTAATTAAAATATGCAACTCTATAGTTGCCACGGGACGGACCAAGTCACAATCCCTAACGGTGCACGCTCACACGCCCGCCACCTAGCATGTGTGTCACCTCCTTTAATGAAATATTATGAAATTTCGGGGTTTCATACCCTCAGGTCTAGATTTACAATCGTTACTTACCTCAATCCGAGCAAAATCCTACTCCGAAATGCCTTTGCCCCTAGAATCGGCCTCCAATCGACCCGAATCTAGCCACAATTAATTCAATTCAGTCAATACTAATTATAGGAAATAATTCCATATGAAAATACTAGTTTTTCCAACAAAATCTGAAATTTAACTCAAAATCAGGCCCACGTCTCGGAATCCGACGAAACTCACAAAATCCGACAACTCATTCAACCACAAGTCCGACCATACCATAATTACTAAATTTCGATAACAATTCGGCCTCCAAATCTTCAAATCTTATTTTCAAATCCCTAGGTCCAGATCCTCAATTTACACCTCAAAAACATGAAATCTAGTCGGATTATTCGATGATAATTCAATATTATGGAGTAGAAATGATCACAAGTGACTTACCTCAAGATTTCCCATGATTTATTGCTCAAAAAATCGCCCCAAGCCGAGTTCTTTCACCAAAAAATGTTAAAATGTGCTAAAATAATAGAACAACATTAAAAACCCAATTTTTGGTCGCTAAAAGTCAATTCCCGTCGCTAATAGTGTCAAATCTTGCCGCTAAAGGTGCACACCCGATCGGATGCACCACCATTCTTTAATTTCACTAAAAAGGCTCTAACTCCATCATATGTACTCAGAATTCGATGATTCTTGCTCCTATGAGTCACAAATAATAATACGAACATAATCCTTCAACCAAAACTCAATTCGGAGCTCATTTTCTCAGTGTGATACCCATTTCGCTCGTTAAACAATTAACTAATGTTTCGCCTTAAAAACCCAATTGCAACTTGATGAAATTAGACCAAACTTTTCAGATCACTCCTATAATTCATTATCAAAATCCCCGAAGTCTCGAAATCAAATTTCGATCTCTAGAACTAAAAATGGACCTTTGGATCATTACATGCTTATGCTCAAAATGACAAAATCTTCCAAAAACTCTTCCAAAACTTATCCGAGCCTCATGGGTCCCCAACCAAGTATACTAACAAGTCCCATAATATGATACAAACTTAGTCGATGCCTCAAATTACATCAACAATGCTAAAAATGTGAATCACACCCCAATTCAAGCTTAATGAAATCAAGAACTTCCAACTTCTATATTCGATGCCGAAACCTATCAAATCAAGTCCGATTGACCTCAAATTTTGCACACAAGTCAAAAATGATACTACAAACCTATTCCAACTCCCGAAATTCCATTTCGACCCTAATATTAAAATTTCCACTGCCACCCGAGAAACACCAAATTTCCAATTCGCCAATTCAATCCTAATTCTACCACAGACCTCCAAATCACATTCCGGACGCGCTTCCAAGTCCAAAATCACCTAAAGGAGCTAACAAAATCATAAAAATCCAAATCCAAGATCGAATACTAAAAAGTCAAAACTTGGTCAAACCTTTCAAATTTAAAGCTTCAAGTTGAGAATTATTCTTCCAAATCTGTTCCGATTATCTTCAAAACCAAAACCGACGATTTACATAAGTCATAATACATCATACAGGGCTAGTCATGCCAGATAATTGGCGAGATAAGTGCAAATGCTCAAAATGACCAGTCGGGTCGTTACATGGAGGAGATCAAGGAGTTAATGGCAAGAAGTAATGTCACTGTGGCTCTTACTCTTAGAGAGGGAAATAGTTTGGCTGATCATAGATAACTATGCATTAGATGTTGGATCTATTAAAGAATATAATTTTTGGGAGATAGATATTCAAGGTAAAAGGATAGTGAATAATGACAAGTTACAATTCCCCTATCTAAGAGTAAAAGTTGCAAGAAATTAGAAGGATAGGAGGTAATAAGGTGGAGTAGCAGACTGCAGGCAGCTGAAGTTGTCTCACTAGAGTGCTTGTTCTCTAGTGAAATATGGCTGATGAAGTTGGGAATCAAAAGGGGGTTGAGTTGTGCAGAACAACACTTTGTTGTAGATCATCATAGCCAAATCCTTTGGGAGGAGGACATGATGATCTTCTTTTATGCTAACTTTGGTTTCTTTTTTGCACGGAAAGATATTGTATCCATGCCCTACTATTGGCTACAAATTCAAAGGGTGGTATTAGAATTTGATGCTCAATCCCTTGAAGGATTACTAATAGGAGGCACAAGCATGGAAGCCATGATAACACTGCCCAAAATCGTGCTGAATGAACTAGGCCTTTGGGACTCAAGTAAGGGAACTTTGGGCACATTTTATAACAAAGCACTAGTGCATCTTATTGGCTATACATATCAAGAATGGCTCCACTCAATGGATACATCAAAGGGATACTGGGGATCACACGAATACCTGATCAAACAGGGCATTCACAAGAGAAAACTGCCAGTTTATTGATCAAATGCAGTTATGACCAGGACTTTTGGCACTCAAAAATGGGATCAATGGATGCATTGTGGAATATCACCCCAATGAATTTCATTAATTCCACATCCCAAGTATGGTGTCAGCCACTGAAATCAACAGATGAAAGCTGGAGATCACACGAAACACTCCTCAAAACACATGCTTGAAAATGCTGGACTTTAGCTTCATTGAGGAGTGCGTATAGTTGTACTTGCAACTATGTGAATGCAGCTAATGGTACACGTTATTTGAACAGATACACACTCCAGAAAGATTTAGATGAAGGTTTACAAAAGGTTTTACTACTAGATTCTATGCTCTCACAAAGGCTACAACAATGGGAAGATGATCAAAGCTGCAAAACAAGAATAATTCATATGGGACTCTTTCAAGATTTAGCATGGCTAGTTTTTCTTACTCACTTTAGTAGTAGTTTTCATATTGTGATATCAGTGTTGAGTACAATACTCAACGGTGATAATAGGAAATATGTAATCGTCAAAGTTTATTTCTTTCATCTTGTAAGACCTCCTGACACTTTACTTGTTTTTGATTTTATTATATAAAAATTAGCCCTAGGCAACTTGCTTAGTGGATTTTCTACAAAAACTAATATTAAGACCTGAATCAACATAGAATAAATTATTTTTTATGTTAATATCAAATAATTAAATCTTTTTAATTATTTAGCAAGAGAATCCAATTCAATTATTTTTTAAATTCATCATATGAGTGAATTCTTATTCAAATTAAAAAAAATCTTAGGATACCTAATGTATTACATAAATAAAAGCGTTAGATTACAAAGTAAAAAAGTTAGTGTCACCACCCAAAACCCACCATATGCCGTGATGGCGCCCAAGTAGTTGTTAGGCAAGCCAACGGAAACCATCCAAATAGTTTTCCTTTTTTAATTTTTAAAATCATGAATTTCATTAAATAAATAGAATAAAACGTGACACTTATAGGAAAATATGCTTTTCTTTACCAACTTTTGAATGGAAATAAATTACAAAGTGAAATAACAAAATAACGTGAACCACAATAATAATTATACACTAGGAACCCCCAAAACCCGATGTCACAAGTGCATGAGCATCTACTAGGAAGTACAATAATAATACAACATTTGTGCAACGACCCGACCGGTCATTTTGAGAATTTGCACTTTGCTTGGTAGTTTGAGGGCACGAGTAGCTCCGTATGATGTATTATGACTTGTGAGAATCTTCGGTTTTGGTTTTCGGTTTATCAGGAAGTGATTTGGAAGAACGAATTTCTTGTTTGAAGCTTTAAATTGGAAGAGTTGACCAAGTTTGAATTTTATGTGTTTGACCTTGGAACAGAATTTTGATAGTTTTGTTAGGTCTGTATGGTGATTTTGGAATTGGACGTGTGTCCAGATTTGCATTTGAATATTTCTATAAGGATTTAGCGCTAATTGGCAAAAGTTTTGAAAGTTCATAAGTTCGACCGAGAGTTGACTTTGAGGATATCGGATTTAGATTGTGGTTTTGGGAATTGGAATAGCTTCATTACGTCATTAGGTACTTGTAAGAAAAACTTGAGTTCATTCCGAGGTTATTTGATATGTTTCGGCGTGAGTTTTGGAAGTTGAAAGCTCAAAAGTTCCATTAAGTTTGATTTGAGGTGCGATTCGTCATTTCGATGTTGTTATGCATGATTTAAGGCCTCAAGTGGGTCCGTGTTATGTTATGGGACTTGTTGGAGTGTTCGGACATGGATTTCGGAGTCGGATTTGAGACTAGTATGGTTGGACTCGTAATTGAATGGGTTGTCAAATTTTGTGAGTTTTGTCGGGTTCCGAGATTTTGTCCCGGGTTTGACTTTGGGATTTTCATTAAAGATTCGACCTTTATTGTTTGGAACTGTTTTCTTGGGCTTTATTTGATGTATTTGAGTTGCTTTTGGCTAGTTTCGAGCCGTTCAGAGGTCAGTACGCGCGAGATGGCAATTTTGGAGTATCGTTTGGCTTGCTCGGTATTTGATTTGGCTTGTATGAGATAAGTAACACTTCTAAACTTGGTGTTGAGGGTATGACATTGAATATACGTGATTTGTGTTTGGTGTTGAGGTGACGCACATGCTAGGTGACGGATGTGTAGGCGTACATCGTGTAAATTGTACTCGGTTAATTTTGTGGTACTATGTAGTTACCTAATCCTATTTATATCCATAACACCTATACGGGCAAGAATAATTGAGCGGTGATCCATGTTAGAAACCATGTCTAGGCTTATGCTTTTCCTTTTGGGACCTACTGAGGTCATCTATGCTATTGAGTTATTTGCTTAAATTGTATCTACATACTCAGTCATGTTCATTCCTTTACATATCATATTTCAGTCTCTGTTATCATTTGTTGTCACATCATATTGTTGTCATTATTTGGGCTGATTGGCATGATATTTTCGATCCCGAGAGACGGGAGAGATTGATGACTGAGTTGGGGCCTGAGGGATGGATTGTAAGTGTTATATATGTGGAGCGGGTTGCACACCACAACAAGACTTATGGATATATATATGTGGATCGGGTTGCACACCGTGACATGCCTTATGGATATATATACGTGGATCGGGTTGCACGCCGCGACATGCCTTATGAATATATATACGTGGATGGGGTTGCACGCCGCAACATAAATTATAACTATATATATGTGAATCGGGTTGCACGCCGCAAGAAGACTTATAGCTATATATATGTGAATCGGGTTGCACGCCGCAACAAGCCTTATGGCTATATATATATGTGGATCGGGTTGCACCCCGCAACAGGGCTTATGGCTATATGTGGATCGGGTTGCACGGCGCAGCAGGTACTGTACAATGCTGAGAGACTGAGTGTGCTGAGTGATTGAGTGTGATGAGTGGGAGTGTGAGATAGTAATATTGAGTACACTAAGAGTGTGAGTACATGAGTTCATTGCAGCGATTCATTGCATTGACATGTATATTCGACATGCAGGCATAGAGATGCATTTCCTCATGCTACACGGTATTGTGACATTTATGACTTCACATGCACATTGACATGTAAGCATAGAGATGTAATTTCCTCATGCTATCTGAGATTTAATTATTCTACCTGTTGTTGAATGTCTTTGAGAAAAATCACAATTTTCTAATGTACACATATTTCTTAGATTTCGGTAAAAGATTTGGGTTTTACTGTTATACTTGAAAAGCATGCCTATTTTTTCGTAACTGTGAACGAGCTGAGCATCATATCTTCGATTTGTTTCTTGTACTTTTTTTTTATTATATTGTTATGAGTTGTTGTTGGCTATTGTTGTTGCAATTTGACCGTTGTCCAGTCTCGTCATTACTACAACCTAAGATTAGGTTTATTACTTATTGAGTACATGGGGTTGGTTGTACTCATACTACACTTCTGTACCTTATGTGCAAATGTTCGATGTTGATGTTGCTGCATATGGTGGGAGCTGGATTTGAAGAAGTACCTACGTTCCAGTTGTGGCTATCATTTGTCCTTGGTAGCATTGGATTTGAATTTTGCTCATTTATACTTCAAACAAATGTTGTAATTATTTCAGTTTAGCCTTGAAAAAAAAATCTTAGAAGCTCATAATTTGTACTACCAATCCTTGGAAAATTCTATGTATAAAAGCAGTTGTATTATCACTTCTTCTCTTAATAAATCTCATTGAATTGGTTAGTTGTTAAATTTATTACCTAGAGGGTAGGGTTATGTGCCATCACGACTAGTTGGATATCGGGTCGTGACAAATTAGTATCAGAGCTCTAGGTTCACAGGTTCTACAAGTCATGAGCAAGTGTCTAGTAGAGTCTTGAAGATCGGTAAGATGACGTCCATGCCTATATTCGAGAGGCTACAGAGCATTTAGGATAAATTTCCCATATTTCTTTCCTTACCGTGCGACATTGATTCTACTTGAAGCATAACTCATTGAATTTCTTTCTACGCATTCGTATGAGCATATGAGTGCTCATTAGCAGCTGTACATCCACGTCTTGTGATTCCATGGATGAGGTGCGAGTTTTGATTTCTGTGTATGGTCCAGTCTGGAGAACTTTAAGCCGAGTTTTGACTGTAGCTTGAGCACGGGGATTTCGGTTGTCTGTACACGTGCTTTTGGACTTATAAGTATGGTGGTGTCCCTATGAATGGAATTTGTTGCTCGATGAGTGGTTGGATGGCTATGTGATGAGTAATATATGGTCGCGGGATGTGTTTAGATGGTTTGAGTATGACGATAAGGGTTTGCTTGAGATGTAAAAAGGACTACTGGGTGCTTGATTTTTGTCTTGATATGATGTATCGTCACGAGTTATGAGTGCATCAAAGGATCTTTCATATTGTTTAACTGTGGAACAAATTAGACTCTCGTGTATTGTTGATGAGTTCAGACTCAGGAAGATTAAGTGATTGCATAGTAGTTGTGGTTGTGAAAGGGTATAGTGAGACGTCAGTTTGAGGCTAAGTAGATGGGTTATAACCTGCAAGGTAATCTACGGATGTGTGATCCTTATGATGTTGTGTGGAGGATTGCTTTCCTACCAGTGGGCTATATTGTGCGAGCTGAGTTTGTAATAGTTGACCTGACCGTCACGAGGATGAATGCGAGATTGGCAGACGATTTGAGGTATTAGATGATTTGTGTTACATGAGCTTATGAAGGATTTAGTTGAATCTCACCGTGGTATTATGGCAGTAATGGGGTATGGTTATTGTAAGTTCTCATATGTTTTATTCCATGGCTTTCAGCCAAGCGGGGGAGTCTATTATCGACAAGTTGATTGCACGGTTACATGTTGTATTGGTTTCAGTTTGAGGTATACTTGTGAATCAATTATGACTTGCTGAGGTTGGAATCGAGGATGACTCGAGTAAGGGAATTTCTGGATACGAGTTGTATTACTCTCTATGGGTATATGGGAATCATGGAATGATTTGAGTTGTTATTCGTGACAGAGGTAGTGCGCATGGAGTGGGAATTTGCTTAGTCGCGTTAAGGAGGGGTTACTTCTCTGGGGTGTTGTTGCGCTAATTGATCATAGGTTGTTCGGCCCATTTGGGCGGTGCCATTGATATTTGAGCAGAGTGGATGACTCTCAAGGAGGTTCTAAAGAGTTTAAGATTCATATGTGGCATTTGAGGATTTTCCGGATGTGTATATAGCTAGAATATGAGATTTACATTGGTTGGTGTTGAGACTCTTGGTATTATTATATAATTATGGATTATACATTTCAGTATCAGGCTGGTGAATTTAATGGATTTAGGTTCACAGAAGGTCTCTTCAGGGATGATGTCTCGATTGTGGTACTTTTGGTGTGCTTAAGAAGGGATACAACGGCTTATGGGGCTTAAGGTGGTGTGGTTTTATGATATGGTCTCGTGTGGTGAGTTTTGGTTGAGGGTCGTGGTATTATGGCGAGGAGAAGTATTAACTTGAAGGCAATTCAGAAGGAAATCAGAGAAATAGGACAATTTAGTAGTAGGTTGGATCAACACAATACATGATAGATCAGTTCTTTTGTACTTATGATGTGGTGAGTTTCTATAGGTTTTTATGGAAATACTCTTGGGCTTGGAGACCTCTCTAGCTTGGTTGAGTTAGAGAGATTCAATTCAGATGGCTTGGTTATGTGCAAATGGGTTTCGAAGAGTTCTCGATGGTTTCTACCATGGTTTGAGGCAGATATATCCTACCGACATGAGGATCATGTTGAGTTGTTGAGTATTGCGATTCTCTACAAGATGTGATCATGTGAAAGGCTCCTGGATAATCGAGTATGTACTTGGATAGTGACCCAGAGTTGATTATGAGATTCTCATACTTTTCATATGTTGGCACGATAAGTGTGATGACCCAAAAGGTCATCCTAAGTAATTCCAGTTAAATCTGTATTTCGAGGCCTCGAAAGCCTCCGTTAATCTCCCCTCGATATGCGTGCGCAGCCCGGGCATGTAGCCGAGAAGATTCTATGTGAAAATTTGATAAAAATGGAATCTTCGAATTGAATAATTGAATAAAGTTGACTTCGGTCAATATTTTTGGTATACGGACTCAGACCCGTGATTTGACGACCCCGGAGGGTCCGTAGGAAATTATGGGACTTGGGCGTGTGCCCGGAATCGAATTCCGAGGTCCCAAGCCCGAGAAATGAATTTTTAAAGAAAAATTGTTTTCTGAAAATGATAAAGACTTTTGAAAATGAATTATTATGTGAAAACCATGTTACCGGGCCCGTATTATGGTTCCGGAGCCCGGAACAGGTTTACTATATGTTATGTGACTTATCTGTGAAGTTTGGTGTAAAACGGACTTGAAATGACGTGTTTCGGATCAAATTGGAAAAATTAAGCTTTATGAAGTTTTAAGAAATTTCTATGAGTTTTGAGGTTTAATTCGTTGATTTTGATGATATTTGGTGATTTAAAAGCTTGAATAAGTCCGTAGGATGTTTTGGGTGTTGTATGTGTTTTTGATTTCGAGCCCCGAGGGCTCGGGTGTGATTCGGGTAGGTGTTCGGGGTGTTCAACTTAGGAAATTACTGCTGATGCACCATCTTCTGGTGTGTCCACACCTGCGGGGCTAGAGCCGCAGATGCGAGACCGCAGGCGCGATGCCAAGTCCGCAGGTGCGGTCCACCTCGCAGGCGCGGACCAGACGCCGCAGGTGCGTCTCCGCAGGGGCGGCATTCTTTCCGCAGGTGCGGCCCCTTCTGGGCCTGACCCATTCACGTAAGTGCGACCATTTTTCCGCACCTGCGATACCGGAGGTGCGAGCATTCCTTCCGCAGGTGCGAGATCCGCCCAGTGATTTTTTTCTCTTAAGTCCAAACAGTAGGCATTACGGGATTTTCCCAACTTTTCACTCCTTCCTTCTTCTCCACAACCCCTTAGACATTTTGAAGAGCTTCATCACTACATCCTCCTAGGTAATCAATTCTAATTCCATTTTTCTTCCATTTATCATCATCTATCACTAGAATCTAGGCCTAAATTCCTAAAATCAAAGTAGAAATTTAGGGGTTTTGGGTAGAGTTAGGGCTTATGGGATTTTGGGTGATTCAATCTCAATTTGGAGTCGGATCTTAAAACAAATTATATATTATAACTCGTGGGGTTATGGGTGATCGGGTTTTGGTCCGAACCTCGAGTTTGGACCAAGCAGGCCCGGCCTCGAGATTGGACCAAGCGGGCCCGACCTCGAGATTGGACAGATTCACCAAGTTATTCACTGCTACTTTTACTGGTGCACCATCAGAGGACCCACATGATTATTTGGACAGTTGTCATGACGTTCTTCGGAACATGGGCATAGTGGAGTCCAATGGAGTTGACTTCGCCACTTTTCGACTGTCTGGCACATCCAAGATTTGGTGGAGGGACTACTGTTTAGCCAGACCAGTTGGGTCTGCATCTTTGACTTGGGCTCAGTTCACAGAGGTATTTTTGGGGAAGTTCCTTCCCATTACTCAGCGGGAGGATCTTAGGAGGCAGTTTGAGCGCCTCCAGTAGGGATCTATGTCTGTTACTCAGTACGAGACCAGGTTCATCGCTCTAGCCAGGCATGCATTGATGATACTCCCCACTGATCGGGAGAGAGTTCGGAGGTTCATTGAGGGATTGGCCCAGCCTATACGACTCCAGATGGCCAGGGAGTCGAGTACTGATATTTCATTCCAGGATGCGGCCGATATAGCCAGGAGGATTGAGATGATTTTGTCACAGGGAGGTGGTCAGGGGGCTGACAAGAGGCCCCGTCATTTTGGTAGATTTAGTGGAGCCTCGTCTGGAGGCAGGGATTCCTTCAGTAGGGGTCATCCACCCCGACCATTTCAATCAGCACTTCATGTATCTCCTCGTGCACCGCCAGTTCATGTTAGCACACCACCAGCACCTATCAGTGCACAGCCGCTTCATAGTTACCAAGGCAGTTATCAGGGTCGCCAGGGCCAGTTCTCGAGTCATCATCCACAACATCAGAGATCTTGTTATAGTTGTGGTAGTCCGGGGCACATTGCCAGATATTGCCCCCGAGCTTCGAGTGGACCCCACTATCAGGGTTCCTGTGCCGTGGTTCCCGCAGCAGGTGCACCTTACCCCCTCATCCAGCTAGAGGTGGTGGTTGAGGTTCCAGAGGTGGTGGTCAGGTTCATAGAGGTGGAGCACAGGCCGCGAGGGGTAGAGGCCAGGTTGCAGCAGGTAGACCCAGGGATGTTCAGATTGGAGGGGCTCAGCCCCGGTGTTATGCTTTCCCTGCTCGTCCTGATGTTGAGGCTTCTGATGCAGTTATTACAGGTACGGCTTCAGTTTGCAGCCGAGAGGCTTCGGTGTTATTTGATCCGGGTTCTACATTCTCCTATGTGTCTTCATATTTTGCCCCTTATTTGAGTATGCCTCGTGATTCTCTGAGTACTGATGTACATGTGTCTACGCCGGTGGGTGATTCTATAGTGGTAGATCGAGTCTACCGTGCTTGCGTAGTAACTATTGGTGGTCTGGGGACTCCGGTTGATCTTTTGCTTCTTGATATGGTTGATTTTGATGTTATATTTGGGGATGGACTTGTTATCTCCCTATCATGCTATCTTGGACTGTCATGCCAAGACAGTGACC
>ML251877.1:0-80784 GCA_005239495.1 Nicotiana undulata
ATAATAATGGCAAAGATTCTTTAGAAAAATTTGATCCCAGAAGTGATGAGGGAGTGTTCTTGGTATATTCTACACATAGCAAAACTTATAAAATATAAAATAAAAGAACTATGTGTGTAGAAGAAAGTGTACATGTTGTCTTTGATGAAACTAACACTTTATCTGAGAGACAGGAACCAGAAGATGAGGAGCTTGGACTGGTGAGGAGCAATGACTACATTGAAGCACCTATGGGAGATGGAACAGGTGATGGACCAGGTCCAACAACCCCACGCAACTCGACATGGGTAATTCCTCATGAAAAATACTGGCCCTGATCCTGTTCCACTACAACAAGACAACTTGGAACAATCCAGAAGTGAACAACTGGCTATCAAGCCACACAGATATCAGAGTTCTCACCCTCTTGAGAACATCATAACAGACCTAAGATCTGGAATCAAAACTAGATCCTCCTTGAAAAATCTGTGTGCGTTTGATGCATTTCTATCCATGATTGAACCAAAGAACATTATTGAAGCCCTGAAAGATGCTGACTGGGTAAATTCTATGCAAGGGGAGCATTATGAGAGAAACATGCTTGAATTAGGGATGATTAAGATCGCCTATTAAAAAACAAAGGAGGAAGTTTTATGGCTAGAAATTTTAATTGGGTACTTAACCAGATTAATCATTGCTCAGCACTATGTCTTTGTTGTCATACTCTTCTGCCATGTATTAATATGATTCCCTAGTTGCTAATGATGTTTCTCTATTTGTGAATTGAGGCAAAATAAAGATTTTTAACAGGATGAACCTGGTTCATCCATGCTGGTTTACATGACTGACAAGGTACGTTTTCATCTCCATACATGTATTAATTCAAGTACAGTCATACATGAGTAGGACTCTATCCATTTATGGTTCAGTTCAAATTCTCGTACTTACCCAAATAATGAACCAGTTTCAAGAAGTTCCGTCACATTAAATTAGCCTAGTTTTAGGGGGAAAGAAACGGTCTAATCAATGTCAAATCACTGACAGTCCTTAATCGATTAGTATCCTACTTGTGTTAATACTCGTCCGTTATAATCACCCCAGCCACAAGTTATAAATAGGCCATCATTACCCATAGTGAATAAAGCAATAGACGAACCATGTTCAAGTCATTCAACACTCAAATCTCCACTGTCTTTTGCCCTCTCTTCTTTTTCTCTCAAAAATTAAAAATGTCGTCTGCTTCATTTGATTCTCAAAATCGTGACTACGATGAAGGAGTATATGAGGCTAATTCTCCACCGGTATACAGTTCTGAATCCTCTGAGACACCTGAAACCCCTGAATACCATGATGCTCTTAAACCTACACCAAACCCTATCCCAGCTCCAAAACCCCGTCGTGTCAAGGTTTTTGCACGAAAAGTTGTGGCTTTCGGGTCACGAGCTAAGTTATTGGAAGATTTATTACAGGATGAAGAAGAACCTAAACCTGATTCATCCAGTGAATCATTTAAATCAGCACATGAGGACGATGCACCTGGTTCATCAAGTGCTGAGAAAGGTAATACTGAAGTTACCTCTGTGTTAAATTATGAAAATAGATTTGTGTTGGTTGGGTCTTTGGTGGATGTGGAAGTACCAAGAAGGCCAAGAAAAACTGGGAAAATTCTTGAGAATGAGGGAGATGCAGGTGTGAGGGGATCTGGGAAGGATGGTTCCATACTTAGTATTTGTGGCCCCATTCCTGAGAATCTTGAAGATGATGTCGTAGTGATAGGGGGCACTAATGAAGTGGAGGAAGTTGCTGCTGGATTAGAACAGCTTATGAAGGAGATAGATGATCGTGCTTCTTCTGGGGAAGAAACCTTGGCTGAGAGACTTAAGAAACTGGGGGACTAATACAACCCCAAGAAGAGAAGGACTCTCAAGTCCATCAAGTCTAAGGCCTCAAAGAAGAGGAAAACTGATGAGTCTGTTGGTGTACCTGTTCCAAGGGTACGAGCTACGAGAAATATTGTTCGTGAAGAAGAGGAGAAGCTGGAAAAAGCTCTGCAAGAGAGCAAAAGAAAGAGAGCTGAGAAAGGGAAAGCGAAAGTGGGGGAGCCTGTTGAGGCTATTGTTGTTGATGAGATGTTGGACCTGGTCCAACAAGATGAAGAGGTTACTCTAGTGGTGGTCAAGACACCCAAGGCAAAATTGACTAAGACTTCCTCAAAGAAGTCAGCACCTATATCTGCTACCACCGTGGGTACATTTACGAGGACACGGTCTAAGGTAAAGTCGAAGAAGAAAGTTCATATTGTTGAGAAAGATAATGATCCTGATTGGAGTGGAGATGATGAGAAGGAGGTTGGAGAAGTGTCGATTGACAGAGTTGCCATGTTTGGCAAGCGACATATTTTGAAGGGAAAGTTACTGAAAGACTTGGAGGAGCCGGGTATGAGGTACTTAGTGGATTTTATGGAAGCTCAAGGCTGGAAGGACATGGTCCTTCGCTTGGAGGGCAGGCTGGCCAGAAATGAGGTAGTAGAATTCATGGGGAATGCGACTGTGATTGGAGGAAGGGTTACATCATTGGTCAGGGGAGTTGAAGTCTCCTTTGACGCTCAAGAACTGGGAGTCATTCTAGACATTCCTTCTGAGGGATATGACGATTATACAAGGCAAAGATGGCCTTGCTTGGATGGAATGGCCTCAACACTTACCATCACCAGATTCTTTTGTGACAATGAAGAAGAGCCTGAGCCCAGGGCAGTGTACAAAAGCGAGATGAAGCCTGAACACAAGCTGTTCTTTGAGTTTGTTATTAAATTTCTGCTGCCAAGACAAGAGCGCAGGCACATTGCCAACTATATGGATCTAACGCTCATGGAGTGCCTATACAGAGGCAAGCAGATCAATTGGTCATCTTTGATCATCCAGCTTTTGGACAGGGTGGTAAATGGCACCAAGGCCCATGTGATTCCTTATGGCTTTATCCTTACTGCAGTTCTGGGTCATTTTGGAGTTCCCACAAAGAAGGCTGAAATGGCTACTGCAAAAGATTTCTTTGGGAAGGACACTTTGCTGTCATGTGATTACACGGTCAGTGCCCCGGCAGATGAACCTGGTTTATCTCGGAAGCAATCGGTCAATAGCAAGGTCCGTACTCTGGTGCAAGAAAGCGAGCAAAAGGATATGGAGATCCTTCGCTTGAAGACTCGCGTAGTTGAGGTGGAAGGTGAGCGTGATGCTCTCTAAGCTGAATTAGCCAAGGAGAAGGAGAAAAATGAGGGTGTCTTACACCAAATGTTGTCTCTTCTCCAAACCAAGAGTCCTGCCTCTTCTGCACCACCACAAACTTAGGAATTTCCAGAACTACCCCCTCATATCCTATCAAGTGCCCAGTTTGGGACTGTGTAAAGTGTGTTTGTTTCAGTTTTTAATTATGTCGTACTCATATTTTGGTTGTCTTTGGTTTAATCTGTTTTGGTGTTGATAATCCATGTTAATCAAATGAAAGCTTGGTGTTTTGACAAATGTCTCTATTTATGATTTAGCTTACATTATTAGTTTCTTGTGTTGATTAATCATGTTTGCACCTGCAGTTGCCTAAATTGGCCCTGAGTAAGAATTAATTACTGGTAAGTATCATTTTGCAACTTTTCGATGATGCCAAAAGGGGGAAGATGTGCTGTGTAAATTTTTAAAAATCTTGAAGTGATATTTATAACCTAATGAACCTGGTTCTTGATGATTAATGCTCACAAAAATACAAAGTGTTGGATGTGTATACAGGATAAATGCACATAGTTTGTCATCATCAAAAATGGGGAATGTTTTGGCCCATGTCACTGAATGAGTTTTGAAGATTGACAACAGGCGTCCAGTTGAACCAGGCCCATCATAGCATACACTTCTGAATGAAGCTGTTGGATCACAAATTGTACAAGTTTATGAGATATCAGTGATTGCTAAGTATCAATGAACTAAGAGAATGTCTCCTAATACGAAAATGTTGCAAACTGATAAGAGAAGATAGAAGTTGCTTTCAGCTAGGACAGAAATAGAGGAAGGAAGTTGAGTCACAATCAAACTCGTTTATCAAGGAAGAGTTGGATCATAATTGAATCATGGACTCAACAAACGGACTCTATAAATTATCAATGTATTACTGCTGAAAGAGGTGACGCACAAGTGCAAAAGTGAATCAAGTTCCGAAGCAAAAGTTTCAGAGGTTTTGCAAGCAGAATTTTTGTGCGAATACATATGCTACAGTTCAACTAGAAGAAACAGTTTCATCGTTTGTATATTGAGTCTAGTTGATTGTAGTAGGAGTTCAATATTGTATCTTATCAGCTTTCATAGAAGCAATTGTAATAGATACAAACTGATCAAGTTAGAGTTAGCTTGAATTCTGTAGAAATTAACTAGAGGCTAGTTGATACAAAGAGGATTAGAGTTTGTCCTAGGATTACAAAAGAGTTTATTTTGTAAGTCCGTTTTGGCTCAGAGTTTAGTGAAGAGTTTTGAGCAAATCCTACTGAGGAGTAGGTCGTGGTTTTTTCACCTTTTGAGCCAGGTGTTTTTCACGTAAAAATCTCTGTCTTTACTATTACTGCTTAATTATTCCGCAAATAGTAGTAAATAGTAGACTAAGAAGAACCTGGTTCTTCTTATTAGACAACACTCGAAAATTAGGTATTGCACAATTAACTTATAATATTGTGCAGTATTGAAGTTTAAAACATCAGGTTTCTATAGTACTATCAATATTTTTTTCTGGAATTGCGCCATTAACGTGCTTTTGACTTCTTATTAACGAACTGGAGTTTGCTTAATTAGTATTTAACACGGATCATCATTGCCGAGTTGAAATTAACGGCTTCGGACCGTAGCCATTAGTTGAGCAATATAATTACTAGGTCCACTTGTCAGTCTACCCCCTCTAATACTAGTTACAAACACACTCGTAAGCTAAGTTGTTCGGACTCTCAAAAAATATCGTCGAGTGTGTGTTGAATTCTTTAAAAATAATGCATTTTCTAAGGATCTGATACGGGTGGCAACATTTTGAGAAGTCCGCACAATATAGTTACTTTTGAATTGTTCTTTTAATAAACCCTTTAGTCGATACCAGAGGCGGACCCATAATTTAAAGTTCGGGGGTGCACTTTTAGATTCAACCAAAATCTGTTTTGTACATAGGTGTCCACTACTAATATATCACTACTTTCTAAAGACATATACATGCAGAGGCGAATCCAGGATTTCAAAAAGATGGGTGCACTTTTGTGAAGAGGTGTCTCTAGAATTTACATGACGGGTTTAACTTTAGTCTCTTACGATGAACTCACTACCGTTTTAAAATTCTAGGTTCAAAATTATACCATTTTTAAAATTTTAGTAATTTTCACATATATATCTATACTCCGTGCCGAAAACAAGATTATTCAGAGTGGGGTTTGAACTGCTAATTTCATATGTAGAGGTGCACCCAATAATATTTGCATCATAAGAGTTTTTGAGCATGGGTTCACGCACATATATTTTAGTAATTTTGAAGAAATATAATATTGTTATACACGGTTTGGGAAGAGGAGTATTGGTTCATGTGAACATGTACCCCTACTTGGATACGCCTCTGCATACATGTAACCCCTCTCGATATAGCATAGGTCCGATACGGATACATTAACATTTTGGAGAGCCCGCATGGCTCGTCAGCCCTTTTGAACCGTTCTTTTAATGAACCTTTCCGTCGATAAACTTCCATATCAAGAAAGTAGTGAATAACGCACGCTCTAGTCCGACTGTTTTTAGCTATTTTTGTCATTATTATTTTGTTTCATTTTCTGGGATAAGTTGCAACGAAATAGACAATAGTATTGTTGAATGGTGAGATAAGATTTCCAGTGGATGACAATGAGAATGACGCTGAATTTGAACTACCAAAATGGTTGTTGGCTGAAGCATATCACTTTCGATTGGGGATATAGATGAGCAGCATAATGAGGAGAAGGCTGCTGAAGGCTAGCTACACGTTCCTATTTCTTCTGTTAGTTAATAATACTATTTATTGTGACATTCATGTTAGTGACATTTATTTATCTTAAATAATTCGATTTTATATGTTCGGGCCAAACACATCGAAATCGCAATATTCAACTTGCTTATTTTCTTATCGCAAGTCTCTCTCCTCTCTACGGTTGCTAATTTTACGTTGTTTACCCTAAGAACGGATAACAATTGAATTTATATACAGTTTTAAGGACACGTGATTTCATTTGGCACAAACTGAGAAATATATAAATTGATATTGAAATTGGTTGTAAAGAAAAATAGAGCAAACCAAATGATATGCGCAGCTTTGACCCTCGAGACAAGTTACCTCGAACCAAATGAGTGAGCAAAATAAGATATGAAGAGAGTATTGAGAGCTTAAAGAAAAGAATAGTATATTGCTTTGAATTGCATGAATCTGATGCCTTTACAAATGATTAGACCCCATTTATATAATATGGGATCCTACTTATGGTACAACTCTAAATACAATCCCATGGTTGGCTAATTAGTCTGCCTCATCTTGATACGTGCAGAGATTTCCTCTGTGACTCTTGCTCGATTATGGATATTTTGGCATACCGTTACTTGACTAGGTAAACTTCCATCGGTCTTGCTTGATCACCGTTCTACTTGGTCTCGATCTTGGCTGATCTCGTACTGAGGCTCGATGTAACACGGAGCCGAACCGTGGCCTATCATGATCAAACCTCGATTAGTCATAAGAAAGGCAAGCATGTTCTAACCATATAGAGATCCCCTCATTTCTCAGAAATAAGGTAATGAGAAACGACATGAATTCCCGAACTCCATCTCTATGAGTGATGATGTTAGTGACGAGATCGACCGTGACCTAAGCGACGAGATGTCCCGTCGGTCCAGTTACCAAGGCATTAAATGCCTGTCAGGTGCTTGTTGGCCACCGGTCTGTCACCTTCAACCCTCTCTCATTCAAACTTTTACAATTAAAGACTTTTCTGCTCTTGCTTTCAAAGAATCCCCTTACTTCATAATTCCCATATCCAAATTTTTTGAACTTTAATCAACATCCTTACTATTTTACTCACTGTTCATAAATGACTAAAGCTTCTAAAACTGTGCCGCAAAATGAGGTTGCTTCTTCATCGCGTCCCGCCGATGGTGAGGCTGCGGCGGAGTCCCACCTTGAGGAATTCGTTCTAACGGGGTGCCCAACCGTCACTGACTTAAAATAGAGAAAACCCCTTCGGTGCAGGGCCTATGCTAGCCGTTGTCGAGGTATATATGCACCATCACCGAGGACATCCTCGAAAAGGTCAAGGAGGAGTGCAACTGAGTGAACAAAGATGTGGTCGTTCCTTTTCTGAGGAATCGATCACCACCTACATGGCGGGTTATCTAAGTGTTTACACTTACCCCTTTATGTTTAGTCCCTTAGACCCCATAATTGTCACCTTCTACAAAAGATACAATGTCACCCTAGGCCAAATCCACCCTCGATCACCTGATGCGTCTTTACAGTCCCTGGCTCTATCGATGGGGTCTGATCAAGCTTGCCCGTCGGTCCATCAGGGCACCGTTCTCCCACATCGAAGAGTCTCGAGATCGAGGATGGATGGGCAGATTCGTCCGAATAAGGACATCAGACCTGATTTTCGCCGAAGACATGTCGTTCCAAGAGAAGTGGAACATGAATTGTAAGTACTTTTACCTCGAACGCTTGATTTGCCATTTCATTTCCTTATCTCCATTTTGGTGTTGCAGCTGTGGCCTAGATGCCGGAATCGGTTCCGAAGTTGAAGAAATGGGTCGAAGGCCTGGTGTCTCAGAGGCCCTACTCCGAACGTGCATGGATGGAGTTATCAAAGGGTCGATGGGAGGCCCGCAATCATGGTAAATTTCTGTCTCGGATTGTTTATTATTTCAGCCTTTTCTCAAACTAACTCATCTCCCTTTCTTTTGCAGGTCTCGGGAAGGATGTTGCAATGATACCCCCTTTCGGTGACAAAGAAATCCTTCCCCATCCATCATCTCCAATGCCAGACAAGGAGAGAAAGAGGAAAACGGCTCTGAGTCCCCTGGGCTCGGAAAAGAAAAAACCGGCGAGGAAGCCTCGTGAGCCCAAGGCAGATGCTGGTGCCATATCCTCGGATCCACCGATTAAGGGAAGACAACTCCAGGATAGTTGCCCGTACGCGGGCTACTACTTCGATACAAAAGCCCTCCGGACCGGAGGCAGTTGATGAGGGAGCTTCGGCCGAGGTCCCTGAATTAGAAAGAGCAGATCTCGCCCTGTCCCCATCTAAGATGGTGGAGAGAGAAACTAGAGGCAAGCCTTCCCAAGCAATGAAAGAGGCCCCTCGTGTCGAGCTAAGGTGGTTGATATTTCGGAATCCCCCCAGATTTTGGATACCATGATTCAAGAGGCTAACATGTTGGATAGTCATCGGATCGATATCCACGGTTTCTTTGATGGGCTCGAAGATTCTACTTCCGAGGGTATCGCCGGATTCGGTGATTTAGTGGTGCCGAAGAAAATACCGTCATCGGGTGCCACTAGATCTTCATCGAGCTCGAGGCTGGTGGACCAATTCCCGACTCTAAGCGTTAACCCAAGCCGTAAACGGCACCTAGTGCTTACCGTCCTGAAGGATGCCCGTGTCTTCTCTTCCCCTGTCGGTATTGCCAACTATCTGAGAGGCTTGGTGACCGAGAGGGACCAAGCCGTGATGAAAGTTTTGGGGCCGCTTTCCTGTTCAATGAGGCTAAACATGCTCTAAATCGGGTAATCTTCGAGAATCTATTTCTTAATTCTTTTATACTTAGAATTGTAGATTATTGTTAACATCTTCTCCCTTCTTTGCAGGCTTTGGTGTTGCACCACGAAGCCTTCCTCAAAGTTCGAGAGGAGAACAAGGCTGAGGTTCGAGGCTTTACCGAGGAAAGCGACACCTATAGACTCCTCAGTGAGAAGCTTCACGCCGATTTAGTTGCGGCTCGATACGAGCACACTGATATGGCCGAGCAGGTATTCTGAATACTTCATGATAGTGAACATAAGTTAGAGATAACGACTAATGATCCAATTCAGTGGATCCGAAAGAGGCTTGAGAAGATCGGTCGGATCAACAAGCAGGTGGATGAGATATGGGTCGAGGCTGAAGCTTTCAAGAAAAACATGGATATTCTAGCCTCGAAGAAGGAGACCGTCCAAGCACAGTTGGATTTGGCCGAGACTCAGCTTCAAGCTGCGAAAGAAAAAAACTGGGCGTAGGCCGAGAAGATCAAGGAGCTTCAGTCTCAGTTGGATTCGGCCGTCAACAAGCTCGAGGCAGCTAAATCTGAGGTGGCCGCGACCGGTATTAAAGCTGATGAAAAGCTAGCCCAATTCAAAGTCGAGGTCAGGACATCTAGAACAAGGCTAGGAGTATGATAGATCATGCTAAATGGAAAGCTCGAAAGGATTCCCTCGAGGACGCTCAAGCCTAGAATTTTTACATCGTGGCCGAGGTCGAGAATGCCCAAGCAGAAGAAAATCGGGCTCAAAAACTAGTCTTCCCCGAGGATGGCTCCGATAGCCTTAGTGAATTTGAAGATGGGGAAGACCCCAAGGGCGGAGACGCGGCCTCTGATGGAGACCAAGCCTCTTAGGACTTAGTAACTTTTTTGGTTCTTTTTTTTGCACTTTTTCTGAGGTTGTTTTGGACCGTTGTAAAATGTTTTGGACTTGGCCAATTTGGCCTTTGTAAAGAAGATCGTTTTATATATAAATACAAGTCTCTTTTTTCCCTTTCGGCTCTTAAGCTTTTATTTTCCTAGCATTGTAATTTGTAATCACAAAGTTTGATATCCTTAGCATGATATAATAAGGTTTTGTTCGAGGGTCTGAACTATCCTTGTATTTTTTAGAGTTTTTGGGCTCGATATTTTCGAATCGTTTCTCGAAGATGTCTTAAATTTGTGACTTGGACGATGGTAGCCTTTAAGAACTGGTTAAGAAAGAATTTTTTCTTTTTTGAAGACCTATTTTATTACAGATTTCGGACGTCTCTGAGCCGTGTTAAATTGGTCGTAACGTTTTAGTTCGGGATCTTCCCATTGGGCTCATTTTCCCGCTTTGTTCTGGGTTGCCCAAGATAATAGTCCCTGAGTGGGGTGGTTGTGGCCTTTAGAGATCGAGGAGATGCCTATTAGGTCTTTTGTCCCCGAGGCCCGATAACTTAAGTTGTTTGAGCTTAACGGTAGTCCCCTAGTGAGGGAGCGATCGTTCGTGTTTCAGTTAAGTATTTCCCTTAGGCTTGTTATAGTACGAATCTCTTTAAGAGATTTAAAGAGGAAATTTTTTTAAACACCAGATGTTTGCAAGGAAAGTACTTCTCTTTATTATTCATCAAAATAGTCATACATGCCTACATGTTTAAGTCAGGGCTCGATCAATCGATGTGGGCACGGTTCGTTCTGACAGTTTGGCCCTTACAATAAATCATATCTATCAAGACCCTCATTTTATGAAGTAGTTTCCTCGCTAGAGTTGATATTTGAAGATAACATATATCCGAGGGTAGCCCCCACCCAGTATTCGAGGTTGATTGTAGAGGAACCTAAGATATTGTTGAATTGATCTTCGATGTCGATTCGTAATCGGGCTTGATTCTAAGTTAGAACGATTCATTGTTGCCTCGTTAAAAACCTCGCCGAAAAATCCATTTGGGACAAACCCGGTCCAAGGGAAAAAGAGTGCAACACGTGCTTTCAGACCTAATGACTTCATTCCGTCCGCTGAAAAATCCACCGCCGATTCTTGTTGACCACCTGCAAGTGTTAGTCTAAAAGAAAAATGAAAATAGAAAGGGGTTGTACCTTAGCAGTAATATCGTTTTAGGTGTGATATGTTCCAATTTCACGACAGTTGTTCCCCATTTATCATTCCAAGCTTGTAGAACACTTTTCCGATGACTTCAGAATCTGGTACGGTCCTTCCCAGTTTGGACCCAATTTTCCTTTGTTCGAATTTCTGGTGTTGAGGGAGACTTTCTTTAGTACCAAGTCCCCGACGCTAAAATGTCGAAGATTGGCTCTTCGAATGTAGTATCTCTCGATTCTCTATTTTTGGGCGGCCAATCGAACGAGGGAGACTTCGCGTCTTTCATCCAATAATTCTAGGCCCGCATTCATGGCCTCGTTATTTGACTCTTATATTGCATATTAAAACCTGATGCTAGGTTCTCCGACCTCGATCGGTATTAGAGCTTCGACGCAATAAACTAATGAGAATGGGGTAGCTCCGGTACTAGACTTCGATGTTGTGCGGTATGCCCAAAGAACCTCGGGTAGGATTTCCCTTCCATTTTCCTTTGGCGTCGGTTAGTCTCTTCTTAAGATTTTGGATGATGGTTTTGTTGGTCGATTCTGTTCCCCCTGGGATGATAAGGTGTTGATAGGATTCTTTTGATCTTTTGATCCTTGAGAAATTTAGTCACCTTGCTGTCGATGAGCTGCATTCCATTATCACACACAATTTTGGAGGGCATCCCGAATCAACATATGATGTGATCCCAAATAAACTCTATGACTTCCTTTTCACTGAATTTCTCGAAAGCCTGTGCTTTAACCCACTTAGAGAAGTAATCAGTCATAAATAAAATAAACTAAGCTTTACCTGGGGCCCATGGAAGAGGGCCGGCGATGTCCATTCCCCATTTCATGAACGACCATGGGGACAAGACCGAGTGGAGCAGTTCCCTGGGTTGCTGAATCATTGGTGCATGCCTTTGGTACCTATCGCATTTTCGAATGAACTCTTTAGCATCTTTCTCCATGTCGATCTAGTAGTATCTGGCTCTGATCATTTTGTGGACCAATGATTCGGCACCAAAATGATTTCCGCAAGTGCCCTCGTGGAATTCCCTTAGAACGTATTTTGTATCTCCTGGCCCCATACATATCGCTAATGGACCGTCGAACATCCTTCTGAACAATATTCCGTCTTTGGACAAGGTGAATTGTGTCTCCTTTGTACGCATGGATCTTGATTCTTTTGGATATGATGGGAGCTTCCCGCACTCCAAATACTCTACGTACTTATTTCTCCAATCCCAGGTTAAACTCGTGGAGTTTATCTTGGCATGACCTTCTACGACCACCGATCTCGTGAGTTGTACGACAGCCCCCGAATTGAGTTTGTTGTCTTCGATTGATGACCCTAGGTTTGCGAGGGCATCGGCCTCACTATTCTGATCTCGAGGTACATGTTGCAAAGTCCATTCCTTAAATTGGTGTAGAGTTACCTGTAGCTTATTCAAGTATCTCTGCATTCGGTCTTCTCGAATGTCAAATGTTCCGTTAACCTAATTTACCACGAGGAGGGAGTCACATTTGGCCTCGAACACCTACCCTCTGAAGCCTTTGGCTAATTCGAGACCTGCAATCATGGCCACATATTCAGCCTCATTGTTAGTCAATTTTACAGTTATGATAGATTGTCTAACTACGTTTGTCGTGGGTGGTTTCAACATGATGTCGAGTCCGAACCCCATTGCATTTGAAGCACCATCCGTAAAGAGAGTACATATTCCCGAGGATGTACCCAAGTTTACTAACAATTCTCTTTCAACCTCGGGTATTAGGGTTGGCGTGAAGTCAACCATGAAGTCTGCCACGATTTGATACTTGATGGTTATTTGGGGTCGATATTCAATATTGTTCTCGCTGATTTCTACGGCCCATTTGGCCAACCGTCCTGAGAGTTTGGGTTTATGAAGTATATTTAGAAGTGGATAAGTTGGTATAAAACATATGGGATGACATTGAAATTATGGCTTTAGTTTCCTAGAGGCGTTTATCAAAGTGAGCGCCAATTTTTCTAGATGGGGATACCTAGTTTCGGCCTCACCTAAGGTCCTACTAACATAATAGATAGGGAATTTTGTACCATGTTCTTCTTGGACCAAGACTCCACTTACCGCTATCTCCGATACTATTAATTACAAATAAAGTTTTTCGTCCGCCTTTGGCGTGTGAAGCAGCAGCGGGCTCGATAAGTACCATTTTAGCTCCTCCAAGGTCCGTTGGCATTTCGGAGTCCACGTGAAGTTGTTACTCTTCTTCAGTAACGAGAAGAATCGGTGACTCTTATCGGAGGACCTCAAGATGAATCGCCTCGGGTGGCTATGTGTCATGTTAACCTCTGCACGACCTTTACGTTGTCTACTACCGTGATGTCTTCGATAGCTTTGATTTTGTAGGGTGATGTTTTATACTTCAATACCACACAAGAGGGGGGGTGATTTGTGTGGTGTCTAATTTTTCGAGTGCTGTCTTAGTAGAAGAACTTGGTTCTTCTTGGTGTTCCAACTTCTATTGTTGCGGAATAGTAAATGCAGTAAAGTAAAAATACAGAGATTGTTACGTGGAAAACACCTGGATCAAAAGGTGAAAAACCCACGACCTACTCCTTAGTAGGATTTTCACAAACTCTTCACTACAACTCTGAGCCAAACAACATTTACAAAATAAACTCTTTTGTAAACCTAGGACTAACTCTAATCCCTTTGTAGCAACCTAGCCTCTAGCTAATTGCGACAAGATTCAAGTTAAATCTAACTTGAACAGTGTGTACCTATTACAATTGCTTCTAAGAAAGCTAAAAGATACAATATTTAAATAACCTACTACAACCAACTAGACTCAACAAACAAACAAACAGATGAAACTGGTTCTTCTAGCTGGTTTGTAGCCTTTGTGTCGCACAAGGATCTTGCAAAATATCTCTGGGAGTTTTGCTTTCAATTCTTGTTCTACTTCTGCCTTTGTGCGATCATTCTTCAGTAGGAATACTTCAACATTATATAGCGCCAGAAGTTAAGATGTTCTAGTTTAATTCTGATGCAACTCTTCCTTGGTGGAAGAGTTTGTATTTGACTCAACTTCCTTCCTTTGTTACTATCCTTGCTGAATTCAAACTCTAACCTCTTATCAATTTGCAACCTTTTCGCTTTAGGAGACAACCTCTTAGTTCCCAGATAATTCACATAACATGTTATCTCCTACGCATGGACTCTTCGCGTGCCAATGAGTCTGTTTCACTATGATAGCCTGATGGACCTGGTTCAACTTGGTAGACATTTGTCAATCTTCAAAACCATGCAGTGACTTGGGTCAACAAATTCCCCCTTTTTGATGATGACAAACCCTGTGCTTAACCATGTACAATCTTCAAATACTTTGTATGGTTTTAAGCATTTATCATAAAGAAACCAGGTTCATTAGGTTATAAATATCACAACCGTTTGAAATTTAAAAATTTCTTCCCCCTTTTGGCATCATCGAAATATTGCAAAATGATAAAATTATCAGAGTTATTAACAATTACTCATGGCCATTTGATGCAACTACATGTGCAAAGCATGATTAATTATCACAAGAAACCAATAAATGTAAGCTAAATAAGAAATTGAGACAAGTCAATAACTAAACAACGAAGTTCATTGATAGGATCAGAAATCAAACACCATACAGTAAAAAAATAAAAACAACCATAACCATGAGCAAAACAGAGTAAAAAGAGAAACATAACAAATCCTGGACTGGGTCATAGATGGGGTTTTGGTGGCTCTGGACAACCTAAGGTTGGGTAGGTGCAGATGAGGTTGGGTTCTTGGCTTGAAGGAGAGACAACATTTGGTGAAGTACACCTTCATTTTTCTCCTTCTCTTTTGCTAGTTCCACTCTGAGAGCCTCCCGCTCAGCTTCCACCTCATGAAGGCGAGATTTCAATCTAAGGATCTCTTCATCCTTCATCTCACCTTCCTGCACCAATGACCTTACTTTGCTATTGACAGGCTGCTTCCTAGATGAACCAGGTTCATCTTCCGGGACATTGACAATATAATCACAAGTCAGCAAAGTGTTCCTTCTAAAATAATCCTTAGCATTAGCCATCTCAACTTTCTTTACAGGAACCTCAAAGTGAGCAAGTACAGTTGTCAGAATAAATCCATAAGGAATAGCATGTACTTTGGTTCCATTTACAACTCTGTCCAAGAGTTGAATGATGAAAGCTGGCCAATTGATCTGCTTTCCCCTATACAAACACTCCATCAAGGTGAGGTCCATGTAATTAGCGATATGCCTTCTTTCGTGCCTGGGCAGCAGGAAATTGATGACAAATTCAAAGAATAGCTTATGCTAGGGCGGCATTTCACTCTTGAACACCGGTATGGGCTCAGCCTCCTCCTCATTCTCACAAAAGAATCTGGTGATGTTGAGAGCTGAGGCCATTCCATCAAGACTAGGCCATCTTTTCCTAGTGTAATCATCGTAGCCTTCAGCAGGTATGTTCAAAATCTCACCTAGTTCCTTTGCATCAAAAGTGATATGTATGCCCTTGACTGTGGAAGTAACCCTGCCATCTTTCACGACTGCATTACCCATGAACTCCACCAGTTATTTTCTTGCCAGCCTTCCTTCCATGCGAAGGACCATATCCTTCCATCCCTGCACATCCAATGTGTCCAGCAGGTATTGTATCCCAGACTCCTCGAGATCTTTCAACAACTTTCCCTTCAGAATTGTTCTCTTGCTGAACATTGTTATTCCTATCAGACTCTTCATCAACTTCCTTCTCATCATGTCCACTCCATTCTTTATCTTCATCTCTTACTTGTACTTTCTTGACCCTAGACCTGGACCTCTTAGCAGTGCTTGAGGTTATGGTAGACACATCAGCTGACTTCTTTGAAGAAGCCTTAGCCTTTTTGGGTTTGGGTGTCTTAATCACAACAGGAGCAGGCTGCTCCTCATGTTGGACCAGGTCCAACGATTCATCATCCACATCAACAACCTCAACAGACTCTCCTACTTTGGCTTTTCCCTTTACAGCTTTCTTTTTCCTGCTCTCTCTCAAAGCCTTTTCTAATTCTTCTTCTTGTCGTTGTACAACACTCCTAGTAGCACGCACCTTTGGGGCAGGAGCATCAGCAGACACTTGAGCTTTTTGTTTCTTGGAAGAAACAGGGGTTTTAACTTTTCTGGACTTGAGAGATCTTCTCTTTTTGGGACTATATGAGTCTCCCAACCTCTGCAGCATCTCAGCTAGTGTTTCCTCTATAGATGAAACAGGTTCATCTATACCCTTTCTCAAGCTCTCCAACCTCGTTGTTGCTTCCTTAGCAACATTTTCCCCTAAAGCTATGACATTTTCTCCAACATGCTCAGGAACGGGACCACAAATAGCCAAGGGGGTGTCGTCCTCCCCAGATACCCTTACAAAACCTCCGTCTCCCTCACTCTCAAAAATATTTTCTCTTCCTAATTTTCACACCTATCTGGCACTTAAACATCAACAACGGACCCAACCAACACAAACATGTTCTCAGTAATAGCAGGTTCAGAACTAACCTCAAGATTTCCTTGCTCGGAACTGGATGAACCAGGTGCTTCATCCTCATTGGTTGATTTGAAAGATTCACTTGATGATTCAGACTCATTCTCAGTCTCATCCTGTAGAATTTCCTCCAAGAATCTTGCACGAGATTCAGAGGCGACAATTTTTTTGGCAAGAACTTTCACACGACGAGCCCTGGGGGCTGGGTTAGGGTTAGGTGTGGGTTCAAGAACTGGGGGATTTTAAGGGGTTAAGGATACCTCTGGAGATTGAGAGCTATACACGGATGGAGAATTAGAATCAGACTCATAAAGTCTTCCATCGTAATCACGGTTTTGTGATGAAGAAGATTAATTGGCAGGAGGTGGTGACGACATTGTTATGACCGTTTTAGCAAAGACGAAAGGTTGATCAGTTTTGGTTTGAGAGAAGTGAGATGAACTTGGTTCGACGGTTTAGTTATGAAGAGGGGAGTAATGATGACCCTTTTATAAGATGTGGCTGAGAATTTTACAATGGGCAAAGTATTTACTCAAGTGGAAGTCTAATCGATGCAGGACTGACATTGATTAGACAGTTACAAACCCCCTAAAAACTAGGCTAATTAAGTAGAGATGAGACTTCTTGAAACTTGTTCAATTTGGATAAGTACTAGGAATTTGAATTGAACCAAATGTAGATAGAGTCATGCTCATGTATGACTGTAATTAATTTAATAAGTATATGGAGATGAGTACGTACCTTGTCAGTCAGATGAACCAGCATGGATGAACCAGGTTCATCTTGTTAAAATCTTTAATTTGCCTCAATTTACAAAGATATAGAAACATCATTAGCACCAAGGGAATCATATTAATACATGGTAAGAGAGTATGGCAATAAAGACATGATACTGAGCAATGATTAGTCTGGTTAAGTACCTAAGTTAAAATTTCTAGCCAAAATTTTATTTTTTTCAATTTTCAGTTTTTTTTTCATTCTTGTTTTTCCATTAGGTGATCTTAATCATCCCTAATTCAAGTATGTTTCTCTCAAAATGCTCCCTACTCAGTGCTTTAGTGAAGATATCTGCAATTTGTTTGTCAGTAGCACAAAATTCGATTGAGATCATTCCTTTTTCATAGTTATCCCTTAGGAAATGGTGCCTAACATCTATGTGCTTAGTTCTCTTATGATGAACCGGGTTCTTGGTCATACTAATGGCACTAGTATTATCACAGAAAATAGGAATGCATTCCACATCTATACCAAAGTCTATGAGTTGTTGCTTGATCCACAACAACTGAGCACAGCATGAGGCTGCAGCTACATATTCAGCCTCAGCAGTAGACAGAGCTACTGAATCTTGTTTCTTGGTGGCCCAAGACACAAGGCAGGAGCCCAAAAAGCGAGCCAAGCCTGAGGTACTTTTCATGTCAATCAGAAAACCTGCATAATCAGCATCAACATATCCTATAAGGTCGAAATTACTACCTTTAGGATACCAAAGGCACAAATCAGTGGCGTCTTTCAGATATCTCAAAATTCTCTTCACTGTAGTTAGGTGGGACTCCTTTGGATTTGCCTGAAACCTAGCGCACAGCCCTACACTGAACACAATATCAGGTCTACTGGCAATGAGATATAATAGAGACCCAATCATCCCTCTGTATAGCTTCTGATCAATAGATGAACTAGGTTCATCCACATCCAATTTTGTAGTTGTGGCTATGAGGGTGTCTATTTTCTTTGAGTCCTCCATTTTAAACTTCTTCAACAATTCTTTCACATACGTTTATTGATGGATCATTGTTCCATTGAGGTTTTGCTTGATTTGCAGGCCTAAGAAGAAGTTTAGCTCACCCATCATACTCATCTCAAACTAGCTCCCCATAAGTGTAGAAAATTCCTTACTCATCTTTTCAGAAGTTTCCCCAAATATAATATCATCCACATATATTTGCACAACCAGGATTTCTTTACCCTTTTCCTTTAAGAACAAGGTGCTGTCAATTTTTCCTCGTTTGTACCCATGTTCTAGCAGGAATTTTGATAGCCGCTCATACCATGCTCTAGGTGCTTGTTTGAGACCATAGTGATCCTTGTCAAGTTTGTATACGTGGTCAGGTGACTCCTTGCTTTCAAAACCTGGAGGTTGTTTGACAAATACATCTTCCTTCAAATAGCCATTGAGAAAAGCACTCTTAACATCCATCTGATGGAGAGTGAATTCCATATGTGCAGCAAATGCTATAAGAAGTCTGATTTCCTCCAATCTTGCCACAGGGGAAAAGGTCTCATCATAATCGATTCCTTCTTCTTGACTATTACCCTCGAACAACCAGTCTGGCCTTGTTTCTTGTAACAGTTCCATCCTCATCGAGCTTATTCCTGAAGACCCACTTTGTGCCAATCACTGATCTGTCTAGTGGCTTGGGTACCAAGTGCCATACTTGACTTATTTCAAACTGATTCAGCTCCTCTTGCATGGAATTTACCCAATCAGCATCTTATAGGGATTCACCAATGTTCTTTGGTTCGATTAAGGATAGGAAGGCATCAAACGCACACAGATTTTTCAATGAGGCTCTTGTTTTGATTCCGGATGACAAATCTGTTATGATGTTCTCAAGAGGATGAAAATTTTGATATCTGTGTGGTTTGAGCACAAATTGTTCACTTCTGGATGATTCTATGGTGTCTTGGTGTTGTGGAACAGGATCAGGGCCAAGATTCACATGTTGTGTTCCCCCTGTCATGTTGCTTGGGTTAGTTGGACCTGGTCCATCACCTGTTCCATCTTCCATGGCTGCTTTAATGTGTTCACTGCTTCTCACCAGTCCAAGCTCCTCATCTTCTGGTTCCTGTCTCTTAGAAAGAGTGTTAGTTTCATCAAAGACAACATGCACACTCTCTTCCACACACACAGTTCTTTTATTGTACACTTTATAGACTTTTCTATGTGATGAATATCCCAAGAATACTCCCTCGTCACTTCTGGGATCAAATTTACCTAAGGAATCTTTGCCATTATTGTGCACAAAGCATTTGCATCCAAAATCCCTAAGATGGGATATGTTGGGCTTTCTCCCTTTAAGTAATTTATAAGGAGTCTTCTCTACCAGTGTCCTGGTCATACATCTATTGATTATATAGCAAGCAGTATTTATTGTTTCTGCTCAGAAGTTGTGCGGTAGTTTGCTAGAAAGAAGCATGGTTCTTGCCATGTCTTCAAGAGTTCTATTCTTTCTTTCCACAACCCCATTTTGCTGTGGGGTTCTAGGGGAAGAAAAGTTGTGATTGATACCATGTTCATCACAGAACTAAGCAAACTTTGCATTCTCAAATTCAGTGCTATGGTCAGATCTTATTGATGCTAGTTGATGTCCTAACTGATTTTGAGTTTTCTTAACAAATGTGATGAACATATCAAATGCTTCATCCTTAGATGCCAGAAATAAGGTCCACGTGAACCTTGAGTAATCATCAACTAACACCATCACATATTTCTTACCACCTCTGCTCAGAGTTCTCATTGGACCACACAGATCCAGATGAACCAGTTCCAACGTCCTGGTGGTACTGACCATTTTCTTACTTTTGAATGAGGATCTTACCTGCTTCCCCCTTGCACATGCCTCACAAACTTTGTCTTCCTTGAACTTAATGTTAGGGAGTCCCACCACTAAGTCCTTAGAGACTAATTTGTTAAGCTGATTTAGACTTGCATGTCCAAGTCGTTTGTGCCAAAGGAGGGGATCACTGTCCAAAACACTTAAGCAAGTGAGTTCATTTTCAGACAGTGTGGACAAGTCTATGACATAGATATTATTCATTCTCTTTCCCTGCAAAACAATCTTATCAGTAAGCAAGTTAATCACAAAACATTTTGTGGAAGTGAAAGCAACCAGGTTACCTCTGCCACACAATTGTGACACACTGATCAGGTTGTATTTCAAGCCATCTATCAACTACACATCTTCTATGGAACGTGTGTCATCCTTACCTACTTTGCCAACCCCTACAATTTCACCTTTCTTTCCATTTCCAAAGGATACATTTCCTCCTTTGAGGTTTTCAAGTGAAAGAAACTGTGCCTTGTTCCCCGTCATATGCTTTGAGCAGCCACTATCCAAAAACCAAATTTGGCTGCTTCCTCTCACTTTTACCTCTGGTTCTTCATGTGATTCCTCATCAGATTCTCCAATTGCCATGAGCGCCTGATCTTCAGTCTAACCATCTTCTGATTCTTCATCTGAACTTTCCCCCCAAGCAGCAACCATAGCTTTGTTGTGGTTTTCTTGGATTGGACCAGTTCCTTCTTCATGTTCCTTCTTTCATATCTCTCCTTTTTCCATTCCAATTCCCACTGAGGGCAGTGTTTGATAAGATGGTCTGTTTTTCCACACTTGTAGAATCCCTCGTTGGTTGGCCTTTCTGGAGCTTTAGCTTTGTTGTAATTTCCTCCTCTAGAGATGCCCTTCTTCATCATGAGAAAGTTTCTGAATTCTTTGGTAATCATGGCCATCTCATCATCCTCCAGATCTGCTCCCTCAGTGATCCTCAGTTCTAGACTCCTCTCCTTCTTTGGACCATCCATCTTCATTGTCTGCCTTCTGAGTTCATAGGCAGTAAGGTTTCCAATTAACTCGTCCAATCTGGGAGTTGCCATATTTTTGGATTCCTGGATAGCAGTGATCTTGCTTTCCCAGGAAATTGGCAAAACCCTTGTCAGGATTTTTTCTACCCTATCTTCTTCGAGAATGACTCTTCCAAGAGACTTAAGTTCATTTGTTAAGGTTGTGAACCTTGTGCACATCTTTTGGATTGTCTCACCTTCCTTCATAGTAAAGTTTTCATACTGAGAGTATAGTATAGTACCTCTTGATCTTTTTACCTGAGGTGTTCCTTCATGGGCTACTTGCAAGGTATCCCAGATCTCTTTGGAAGTGGTGTAGCTTTGGATTCTGCTATACTCATCTGGACCTAACCCACACACTAGCCACTTTTTGGCCTTTGCATTCTTCTCCCATTTCTTCAGATCCTCAGCAGTGCAGTCAGCTCTAGTTTTTGGTANAAACCTGCTATGATACCAATTGATGTTTTATACTTCAATACCACACAAGAGGGAGGGTGATTTGTGTGGTGTCTAATTTTTCGAGTGCTGTCTAAGTAGAAGAACCTGGTTCTTCTTGGTGTTCCAACTTCTACTATTGCGGAATAATAAATGCAGTAAGGTAAAAACACACAGATTTTTACATGGAAAATACCTGGCTCAAAAAGTGAAAAATCCACGGACCTACTCCTCAGTAGGATTTTCACAAACTCTTCACTACAACTCTGAGCCAAACAACATTTACAAAATAAACTCTTTTGTAAACCTATGACTAACTCTAATCCCTTTGTAGCAACCTAGCCTCTAGCTAATTGTGACATGCTTCAAGTTAACTCTAACTTGAACAGTGTGTACCTATTACAATTGCTTCTAAGAAAGCTAAAAGATACAATATTTAAATCACCTACTACAACCAACTAGACTCAACAAACAAACAGATAAAACTAGTTCTTCTAACTGGTCTGTAGCCTTTGTGTCGCACAAGGATCTTGCAAATATCTCTGGGAATTTTTCGTTCAATTCTTGTTCTACTTCTACCTTTGTGCTATCATTCTTCAGTAGGAATACTTCAACATTATATAGCGCCAGAAGTTGAGATGTTCTAGTTTAATTCTGCTGCAACTCTTCCTTGGTGGAAGAGTTTGTATTTGACTCAACTTCTTTCCTTTGTTACTATCCTTGCTGAATTCGAACTCTAACCTCTTATCAATTTGTAACCTTTTTGCTTTAGGAGACAACCTCTTAGTTCCTAGATAATTCATATAACATGTTATCTCCTACGCATGGACTCTTCGCGTGCCAATGAGTCTGTTTCACTATGCTAGCCTGATGGACCTGGTTCAACTTGGTAGACATTTGTCAATCTTCAAAACCATGCAGTGACTTGGGTCAACATAGGGGTTGATATCGATCCCCCGATTGGATACCATGAAGCTGAGAAACTTGCCAGAGCTGACCCCGAACGCACATTTTTCTCAGTTGAGCTTCATGTTGTATTTTTTCAGTATATCGAAAGTTTCCTGCAAATGCTTCAAATGTTCCTCTGCTCGTAGGGACTTAACTAACATGTCATAAATATAAACCCCCATTGATTTTCCTATTTGTTCTTCGAACATCCGATTTACTAGGCGTTGATAAGTTGCACCGGCAGTTTTAGTCTGAATGACATTATATTATAGTAGTAGGTGCCGTACTTAGTGATAAACGAGGTCTTTTCCTGATCTTTCGGGTTCATCTGTATTTGGTTGTACCCGGAATAGGCATCGAGAAAGCTGAGAATCTCGTGGTCGGTCGTGGCATCGATCATGCGATCGATATTAGGCAATGGAAAATAATCCTTGGGACATGCTTTACTTAGGTCTTTGTAATCTACACACATTCTAAGTTTGTTTCCCTTCATAGGAACTACTACTACGTTTGCTAACCATTCGGGATATTTTAAGTCCCGAATGGATCATATTTTAAGAAGTTTGGTTACCTCGTCTTTGACGAAGGCATGCTTGACGTCGGACGACGGTCTTCTTTTTTGCTTCACCGGATGAAATTTCGGATCCAAGCTTAGTTTATGAGTGGTGATTTTCGGTGGGATCCCTATCATATTGAGATGGGACCAAGCAAAGCAATTCATGTTAGTTTTAAGGAATTGAATAAGATTTCCCCTGAGCTCGGGAACTAGCCTTGTGCCTAGGTATACCTTTCATTCGGGCTGATGTTCGGTTAGTGTGATTTTTTCCAGCTCTTCGACCGTCGACTTGGTGGCGTCGGAACCATTGAGGACTATGAAGGATCGAGGAACCCCGTAATCATCATCCTCATCAAGCCTCTGCTTCTCTGATTGGGTCGAGGTCGGGGTCTGTGTTTGCTATTTGGCCTCTTGTTTTCCCTTTGCATCTAACCCTTTTGTTGATGAGAGTGTCGATATTGGTATCACTTCGTCGACTGCAAATATTTCCTTGGCGGCGGGATTCTCCCTGTAAATTTTTTTAACTCCCTCTGGTGTCGGGAACTTTAGAACCTGGTGAAGGGTCGAGGGTACTACCCTCATGTTGTGGATCCATGACCTCTCAAACAGGGCGTTATACCTCATATCGCCCTCGATCACATGTAACTTCGTCTCTTGGATGGTCCCGGCCATGTTCACTGGCAACGTTATCTCGCCTTTGGTGGTTTCGCAGGATGTTGAAGCCGTTAAGGACTCGGGTCGCGGGCACAACTTGATCCTGTAGGCCGAATTATTCTACGACACTCGATCGAATGATGTTGGCCGAGCTACCTATATCAATCAAAACACGTTTAAATTGAGTCTTATTCATAAGTACAGATATTACCAGTGTGTCGTTATGGGGTTGCACGATCCCCTCTGCATCCTCGTCATTGAAAGACAAGGTTCCTTCTGGTACATAATCCCGCTTCGCTTCTCCCTTGTAATCGACACCTTGGTGCGTTTAAATACCGGTCCTTGAGGAATATCGATCCCTCCAACGATCATGTGGATCACGTGTTGTGGCTCTTCTTGCTCATTCTAGTTGTTTGAATCTCTGTTTCTTAAGTGGTTCTTAGCCCGATCACTTAAGAATTCCTGAAGGTGTCCCTTGTTGAACAACCGGGCTACTTCCTCCCTTAGTTGTCTGCAATCTTCTATTCTATGGCCTTGGGTGTCATGATACTTGCACATTTGATTAGGATTTCTATGGGATGGATCGGTCTGTAGAGGTCGAGGCCATCTAGTGCTTTGATGCATCTGATGGCTGATACGATAGCTGATGCATCAACGTTGAAGTTATATTTTGACAACTGTGGTGCTTCTTTAAGCTCTACATTCTTGTCGAAGCCATTATTGCTCATGAGCCCTCGAGAGCTGTGACCTTGATCATTTCTCCTTTCACCTGGAATGGGGTTGCATCCATGCTTGTTGTTTCTCCGATCTCCATTATATTGCTGGTAACGATCCTTATTTGACAGTGGTTCCCGATCAATGTCCCTTTTGACTCTGCCGATGAGCCTGATAGGATAGACGGACTCGGAAGGATCCCCCAGTTGGTCATCTCTGACCCTAATCTTCGACCGATACCGTTTATGCACATCGACCCAAGTGACAACTGGGTATTCGATCAAGTCTAGCTTTAATTGTTGTGAAGCCATCGAGCTTGGTACATTTAATCCTTGAGTAAAGGCCTGAACAGACAAATCATCAGCAACCGGAGGTAGGTTCATATGTTCCATCTAGAATCGAGACACAAACTCTCTTAGCATCTCATTATCTTTCTGCTTTTCCTTGAAGAGGTCTGACTTCCTAGTCTTGACCTTTATAGATCCGGCATGTGCTTTAACAAAGGAATCTGCAAGCATGGCAAAAGAATCAATGGAGTTGGGTGGAAAACTATGGTACCATATCATCGCTCACTTTGATAGGGTCTCTCCGAATTTTTTCAACAGTACGGACTCGATCTCATCGTCCTCCAGATCATTCCCCTTAATCGCACATGTGAAAGAAGGACATGCTCGTTGGGGTCGGTCGTTCTATTGTACTTGGGAATTTCTGGCATATAGAACTTTTTTGGAATGGGTTTAAGAGTCGCGCTCGGGGGGAAGAGCTTTTGCACGAACTTCTTTGAATCCAAACCCTTCAAAATCGGTGGTGCCCCCGGAATTTGATCAATCCTGGAATTATAAGTTTCCACCTTCTTGTCATTTGCTACAATCTTCTTCTCCCCCGATTCAACCAGCTTCGTCAGCTCCTCGAGCATCTTCATGATAGCGGAGTCGGACCCTGATTCATTTCCGTTTGATCTTCTTGACACCGATTCGGCCCTATGAATAACTTTCTGCGATGGCTCGGGCTCGACCTTGCTCGGTGCATGGTTCTGGTTTAAGAGTTGTGCTATTGTAGCTTGTTGAGCCTGCAACATCTCGAATATCACTCGAAGGCGGATCCCGCCTTCTACGCTACCCTGCGTGCTCTGACTAGCTGATCGAATATCTCTGTGGACGTTATTCTCGGGGTCGACGTCCAGGTTTGCATTAATGGCTACATGGGAACTGTCATCGATTGGGTCTACGACCAGGACTCCATCGAGATCAACTGGAGGTACTTTGTTCCCTGGGGCGGCTATGTTATCGTTCTCGTCGTGGAAACTGAGGCCATTGTCTATGTGTGTGGGTGTTGTTTGAGAGTTCGACATGCTGATCCTGGAATCAAAGATACTCACAAGAACAAGTATAAAATAGTGTGTGTTATGAAAGTTAGTACCAGACAATAGCTATTATCCTTATCCCCACGGTGGACGCCAAACTGTTTACTCTAAAACGGATAACAATTGAATTTATATGTGATTTTAAGGACATGTGATTTTCACTTGGCACAAACTAAGAAAATATGCAAATTGGTATTGAAATTGGATGTAGAGAAAAATAGAGCAAACCAAATGATATGCGCGGCTTTGACCCTCGCGACAAGTTACCCTTGAACCAAATGAATGAGCAAAATAAGATATGAACAGAGTATTGAGAGCTTAAAGAAAATAATAATATATTGCTTTGAATTGCGTGAATCTGATGCCTTTACAAATGATTAGACCCCCTTTATATAATAAGAGAGTCATACTTATGGTACAACTCTAAATACAGTAAGAAATTCCATGATTGGCTAATTGGTCGGCCTCCTCTTGATACGTGCCGAGATTTTCGCCGTGACCCTTGCTCGATTACGGATATTTCAGCATATCGTTACTTGACTAGGTAAACTTCCATTGGTCTCGCTTGATCTCCGTTCTGCTTGGGCTCGGTCTTGGCTGATCTTCCTTGGTCGGTCTCTGAATTAAGGGTTCAGTAATCTAAACTCGTATTGAGACTCGATGTAATATGGGGTCGGACCGTGGCCTATCATGATCCAACCTCGATTAGTCATAAGAGCAGGCCGTTCTAACCGTATACATACGTCACGAGTCCTTTGTTCTTTTTTACTATACATTGCTTTATAGGGAAATGATAACCATAGTATTGTGGTTATCAATTCTTATAAATGAGTTGGTACTAAATTATTCAAACATTGGTACTACGTTTTCTTTGTCTATCATTTATCATTTCACTTCTTATAAATGAAAGCTCACACTTCCGTTAGATGTGGCTGTCTCTATAAGAAGATATCATACGAGAATTAATTGACCTTTGAGTACCGTGAATATGCTTCCCCAACTGAAAAAAAGTTGGGTTTCTATAAAATTGAATATCATTCGAAGTTATTGGGTGTCTGATTTGATATCTTAGAAGTATTAATGGAGGAATATAAAAAATACTCATTTTTGGATGTGATATAAGTAAACCTATTTTGGGATATCACTTCTCAAAAGAACCAAATTCTTGCACTCACAAATCACATTCTATAGATCCCCTTCAACACCAATAAACCAATAGCCGACATCTCTACAATGGATGAAAATATATATTTCCTCCGGTATATAATAAGTGGCTTTTTTTTTTGGGTTCAAAATAAGTTCCAACCTTTGCAATAGTTGCCTTAAAAAGGAATATATCTCCAAAGTTCCAACCTTTGCATTTCAAAACCTGTGGAAGGGTGCAGAGTCCGTGGTTTCATACCCCCAGGACAGGATTTAAAGACATTACTTACCTCAAACTAGCCCGAAAACTATTCCGCAGTACGCTTGCCTCTCGAATCAACTCCCGAGTGCTCCAAATCTACCAAGTTCAGATTTTTATTATCAAATTATGCTTAAGGAATGAATTTCAATTGAAAAATACAAATTTTAGCTCAAAGCCCGAAATTTGCTAAAACCCGACCCCCGGGTCCGCATCTCGGAACTCAAAAATTTTTATACCAAAATTTTCTTCGTCATCTCACGAGTCCGTACATATAAAGAACGCAAAAATCGGAGTTCGTTTGACCCCTTAAATCGACCCTTAAAGGTCTCATAATCTCAAGCCCTAACTCCCCTTTTTCTACTGATTTTCATGAATTAAACACTGAGATTATGTTCCTTAATCACCTATAATCAAGTTTTAAGGTCCAAAATACTTACCTCTATGATGAACGATGATTTCCCCTCTTCAAAATCGCCTCAAAAGCTCTCTTTCCGTACAAAAATGGTGTAAAAAGGTTTAATGGTCGCGAAGGGTTTATTTTTATACTGCTCAGATAATTATGCACTGCGATCGCGGAAAGACCCTCGCGATCGCGAAGAGCAATTTTTCACATACCCTCAAATACCCTACGCGATCGCAAATCCTCACACGCAACCGCGATTCACAGAACCTTAACCCCACGTGATCGCAACCCTACGCACACGATCGCGAAGAACAAGTTGCCTTTTACCCGTCACGCGCCTATAACCCTACGTGATCGCGATCAAAGCCTCGCGATCGCACTGCCCTAGCCTGCCAAGCTATGCGATCGCAGACACACTTACGTGATCGCATAGAACAATTTTACCTGCCTCCCAATTTACTATACGCGATCGCGATGAACAACTCACTGCTGCACTAACACCAGAAAACAACAGTTTTTGCTAAGGCCAAAGTGCCCGTTAATCACCCGAATCAATCCCGAGCCGCTCGAGACCCCAACTAAATTTACCAACATATCCCATAACATCATTCAAACTTAGTTGCACTCTCAAAATACTAAAAATAACATCAAAACACCAAAATCACCTCGGATTCAAGCCTAAGAACTTTGAAATTTCTAAAATCCACCAATGATGTCGAAACTATCCAAAATAACTCCGATTAACCTGAAATTTTGCAGACACATCCAAAATGACATTACGAACCTGTTCCAACTTCCGGTATTCCATTTCGACCCCGATAGCCTATTTTCCACTGTCGACTGGAAATCGCCAAAAACTAACTTTCGCCAATTCAAGCCTAATTCTACACCGGACATCACAAAAATATTCTGATCACACTCTTAAGTCCCAAATCACCTAACGAAGCTATCCGAGCCAAAAAAATCCGCATTCCGAGGTCGTTTACAAATAAGTCAACTCTCAGTTGACTTTTCCAACTTTAAGGCTATTTTTAAAGACTAAGTGACTAAATTCTCATTAAAACCATTCTGATTCCAAGCCTACCAACTCTAACATATCAATAACAGTATAACCAACCTATAACAAGTCAATAACAGTAATTATAATGTAATTTATGCGGAACGACCGACCGGGTCGTTACAGTTTTGAATTGGCAATAAACTACCCATTTAAGTTGTGTTCAACGACCAGGTATCATTTTGACACTTCAAGTGGTTATCAAATGTATATTGTGAACACCCGAGTTTGGTAGTTCATATGTGTGATTTACACTCGCCTCCAATATTCTTCTCCGACGATGAGAGATGACCCCTCCGCTCTTGTTCATCTCGCCCCCTTTTCGTTCTTCCAAACTCCTCTTCCGCACCTACTACATATAACAAAATTCACAATCTTTTAGTCCAAAAGATAACTTAATTACACAATTATTTGGCTTGCTGGTAGGTTGAATTATGTATTCACATAGTTTTGCTACTTCTTCGTTATCATTATGCTTCATTTCTTATGAAATCGCCGCCAATGGAACCAAGCAGAATAAGTGGAGCTTCGCTACCAGCTGTTAAAAGACAACTTAATTGGACCTTGGAAGATTTCAGATTTTTAACCTCATAAGGGAATCGAAGAAAGTAAATTGCTGGAATTGGGATCGAAATTTTATGGGTGGTCAATTGATATTATTATGGTGTGGTGGCTATTATTGATTGTTTTTATTTTAAGATTGAATGAGAGGATGTGGATTCACGTCGGAAAGTGAATAAGCTACTGATATTGCAATGTTTAGGTCATGAATGTTTGGTGGTAGAGATGAATTATTTTGGGAAGAAAGTGAAATTAATGTGGTAAATATTAAAAATATAGTGGGACCGACATAAAAGTTATAGTTGATCCACATAAAGTAAGGTTAAATTTTATTTAAAGAGGAAAAAACTTAACTTTGAGGGTTTCATGTGCTCAGATGTGAATACAAAACACACCTTGTTATGTCAGTGTGAGGGTTCACGAGGACGTACTTCAATTGAAAAGAAGTGTCTAATCGATAATGTGATCAGCTGAGGTGTCTGTGTGGTTATTGCGGACGACTTAAAAATGTTGTTTATGTATCTCGCCATTTGTATTTAATTTAGTTCTTATCGAATAACAAATCGTGCATAAATATTTATCGGATTAGCTCTTTAGAATCTAATTGTTCCTATATTATTAACATATGATTGGACTGCAAACTCGTTGTAGAAACACAATGTTGTTGTTATTATCTATTGATATTGTTGAACTGACTTTTAATTTGCTAAATAATGAATCAACATATGTTTTTTTTTCTTTCTTTCTTATTGCTCTTCACTTAACAACTTTTTATAAGATTGCTACATTGCTTCTTTGTTAGACTTCTTCCTTCATGTAAAAATAACAAATTAAATGATTGATAAAATTCCAACTCCGCCTGTGAGTTGCTTTTAATACCATTAATGACTTTTGCAGGAGACTTCTGGTGCTTTTAAATTTCCTGAAGTTATGATATTCTCACACAACTCAATATTTTCAAGAAAGTAAATACACTTATTAAGATCAAGCACCAAGAAGCATAAAATATGGACAAAGATGTAAATTTGTCTGGTCTTATATATGGTTACTCAATCATGGTGTTATAATAGCTACTTACGAGCAAGAGCTATTGTTATTACTCAGTCATGATGGACGGTCATTTTATATGATTATCTTTATGGATGTAATTTCAAATGAAAAAAATTCCATTTTTTCGAACAAATTCTGAATATGTATATTCTGAGTAACAGGCAGTCTTCGATGTTATCACTTTTACCAAGAATGAAACTTTATTTATGTGTTTGTGAAATTGCAGTTATTTAAAGTATGTATGGATTATATGTAATTCCAAATGCTGGGCCCATGCTATGCACGGGCAAACCTCATCTAGTTGAAAACTATATGCGACTACATTTGCAATGACATTCAATATCAACAACAACAATATACCCAGTATATTTAACTTGGGGTCTGCAAAGAGTAGTATATAAGCAAACCTTACCCCTAACTGATAAAGATAGAGAGGTTATTTTTAATAGCTCAGAAAAGTAGGGATAAGAAGAAGTAGAAGAATAAGAAGATGGGGAGAAGGATGAAGAAAAAGAAAGAAAGAGAGGGGCGAAAGGTGGGGAGGGGGGGAATAGTGTATCTGCCAATTAAAATTTCAATCCAAATGTTTTCCTTTTCCTCGTAACCTAGTTCTTAAAAGGTTCTTGCAATTCCTAAGTGCGAAAAATAAAGAAGACGAAAATGTTACGTGAAAAATCTTCTTGCTCAGGGGAGTAAAAATTATGACCAACTTTGGGATTTTCTCACAAATTTCACTACAAACAACGAGCAACAACCTACAATAAAACTGATCGTAGAAACTCACTCCAAACTGTCACGACCCGAATTTTCTACCGTCGGGACCGTGATGGCGCCTAACATTGAACCCGCTAGGCAAGACAACGTTACTAATTATTTTTATCTTATTCCTTTATATTTAACAGTTTATCAGACGATCTAAAAAAAATATCAACGAAAATCAAAATGCAAAATAACATAATTTAACAGTTTAATTTAATACTAATGCGAAATCCAAAATAAAACTACGCCCAAAACTGGTGTCACAATTCCACGGACTGTCTACGAATACTACAAATAGCGGTCTGAATAAAATAAATACACATTTGTCTCAGAAATAGATAAGAACAGAAAAGAATCAAGATAGAAGTGGACGCCAAGGCCTGCGGACGCATGCAGGACTACCTTGGGTCTCCACTGGACTGAAGGCAGCAATCTTCATCTATGGTCTGAAGGGTCCAGTACCCGGATCTGCACAAAAAGTGCAGAGTGGGGCATCAGTACAACCGACCTCATGTACTAATAAGTGTCGAGCCTAACCTCGGCGAAGTAGTGACGAGGCTAGGGCACAACAACCATATAAACTTGTGCAGTTTAATCATATACGAAAAACAATTATAACAACAAGAATTAAGCAGTTTAATACAGAAAGAAGGGGGGAGACATACTGAGGGGAGGAAATATCAAGTCATGAAAATAACGAAGTAAAGCGACTAAATAAATATCAAACTTAAGGCAACGGAAATAATAACACAAAGACAAGTGCACGACATCACCCTTCGTGCTTTTACTCTCATCCTCACCATAAAATCAACAGAAACGACACAGCATCACCCTTCGTGCTTTTACTCTCTCATAATCATGGCACGACATCACCCTTCGTGCTTTCAATTTCATTAATATGGCACGACATCACCCTTCGTGCATTAACACTCACAATTTCGGCACGGCATCACCCTTCGTGCATTATCACTCACTCACAGTATCACGCACGATATCACCCTTCGTGCTTTACACTCTTCCTCACCCAAACAATGAAATGACAGCATCCCAACAAAGAAATCAACAGTATAAACAATAATAGAAACCATAACGTCCCGGCAAGGGAGCCAACTAGGGGTGTTCATGGTTCGGTTTGGATCGGTTTTTTCCTAAAAAGAAATCAAACCAAGTAAGTCCGTTTTTAAAATGTTGGAACCAAACCAAACCAATTAACTCGGTTTTTTTAGCGATTCAGTTTTTGTCGGTTTTTATCGGTATTTTGGTTTTTTTGGTTGTTTATCGGGTTTTTCTTAAATATGAGACATACACTACGAAACACATATTTCGACGACTACATTTTCAACGTTACACTATCAAACCAATTGCTCTTTGAGAAATCTATCATTTACCATGATATATTGATGATAATTGAATAAAATAGTGATGAATAATTTAAGTCCTCAATTAAAAGTCGATTATTTTTAACATGAAATAATTCTTGTACGTAACAAAAGCAAACTACCAATCAAACTAGAATGTACAGGCAAATAATTAGATTATTGTAATAGCAAAGAACTAGACTTAAAATACAAACGACTAATATGTACCATAACATTTTAAAAACTTTATATAAGAATGTACATATATATAGGTGTAATAATAACTTTAAATAGATACCTCTATAGCCGGTTTGATTCGATTTTTTTGGTTATTTTGTTATTAAAACCAAAACCAAACCAAATTTGATCGGTTTTTAAAATTCAAAACCAAAACCAAACCAAACCTAAAATGTATCGGTCTTTTTGGTCGGTTTGGTTCGGGTTTCGGTTTGGTTCGATTTTTCGGATTTTTATGAACACCCCTAAAGCCAACAATAGAATCAATATCATCCCGGTAAGGGAAACAACTATAACCAATCTCGCTTAATTAATTAGCTTAACGAAATAATTCTCAACTTGAACCAATACTCAGCAATAGGCAACACCAAGGAAATACCATCAACATGGATAATTATCAAATTAGACATAGGTAGTGCTTAATGAAATATCATATAAACCACAATACACAACTCACGGGCATGCTTGACACCAACGGTTAGATACTCGTCACCACACCTATACGTTAAACATAATACTAACACGTAGCAAATAGGACACAACAACTATTACCTCAAGCTAAGGTTAGACCAAACACTTACCTCGGATTTCACGACCAAACTCAAGCTTCAAACACCGCTTTCTCTTTAGAATTCGCCCCCAATTCACTTGTATCTAGACATAATTAACTCAACAACATTAATAAATGCTAAATAATTCAACCCCAATATTTAATTATAGGGTTTTTATCATTTCCCCCAAAAAAGTCAAAAATCAACTTCGTGCCCGCTTGGTCAAAATACGAGGTTCGGACCAAAACCCGATCACCCATTCACCCACGAGCCCAAATATGCAATTAATTTCGGAATCCGACCCCATATCGAGGTCTAAATTTCTAAATTTGTAAAATCCCCAATCCTCCTAAAATCCCTAATTTCTACCCTTAAAGAACAAGATTTAGGCCTAGAAATCTAATGGGTGTGTTGATGAAAAATGACGAAAATGAGTTTAAGAACACGAACCTATGATTTGGTGATGAAATCCTTCTTCAAAAATCGTCCAAGGTCAGATTCTATGGAAGGAGATATGAAATTATGGCTTTTCCCCGTTTTGCTATTGTTTTAAAATCGCTGGACAGACCTTCTTCGCGTTCGCGAGAGTTCTGTCGCGTTCGCGTAGCAGTGGCTCTATTGGTCTTCGCGTTCACAAGACACACTACGCGTTCGCATAGTGTATCGATACCCCTCCCCCAGTTCCCATCCTAAAGCTACGCGTTCGCGTATAGCCGGCCGCGTTCGCGTAGAGCAGCCCCCCAGTGCTCCGTGTTTGCGTCCAGGTCTACGCGTTCGCAATGAATAACCCAGCCTCTTCCCTGTTTACCCTTCGCGTTCGCGTGAGTGACCACGTGTTTGCATAGCACAAGGTACCAGACACCAGATACAACAGTTACACCAGATTTCTCCAAGTCCAAAACACCCCGAAGCCTATCCGAAACTCACCCGAGTCGTTGGGGCTCCAAACCAGACATGCATACAAGTCTAAAAACACCATACAGACTGGTTCGTGCGATCAAATCGCCAAAATAACATCTTAAACAACGAATTTAGCATCAAAATCAAAGAAAAATCTCAAGAACTTTCAAAGTTTCAACTTTTACAACTACGAGTCCGAATCACATCATATGACCTCCGTTTCTTGCCAAATTTAACAGGCACAACTAAAATACCATATGAAATGTGTACCGGGCTTCTGAACCAAAATACGGGTCCGATACTATCAAATTCAAACACAGTTAAATTTCCAAATACTCTTATAATTTCAGTTAAACTGTTTCTTTCAAAAATTCATTTCTCGAGTTAGGGACCTCAGAATTCAATTCCGGGCATACGCCCAAGTCCCATATTTTTCTACGGATCCTCCGGGACCGTCAAATCACGGGACTTGATCCGTTTACCCAAAATATTGACTGAAGTCAACTTAAATTTAATTTTAAAGGCGAAATTAGCATTTTTCTCAATATTTCACATAAAAGCTTTCCTGATATACGCTCGGACTGCACACGCAAAACAAGATGAGACAAGAGAAGATTTTTAAGTCCTCAAAACACAATTTTAACTTCTAAAATAAAAGATGACATTTTGGGTCATCACACAAACTAATTTCTTAGACTAGAACAAAGATCGTCACTCAAGAACTTTTACAAATAGCTTACAGTACAAGCAAAGTAATACTTTAACTCAAAACACCTATATAAAATCAAGACAAAATGCATTAAACTTGAATCCATCTCTGAAACTGGGTTCTTCACTCTGTAGTGCTCTTGTTAGCAACATCTTATTGTGTGTAGGTGCGCAACCTGTGAAAAAACAAACTCGTACTATATATATATATATATATATATATATATATATATATCCTTCTATTAAATATTATTGCTAATTTTTAGTTTTGGATAGAAATATAAATACTCATTATAATAAATATCATATTAGATATAAATTTTATGTAATGAATGTGACGCAATTAGTGAACATTCGCTATGATAAATACTACTAATAAAGTTATTTCTTAAACATATCATGCATGTGTAAAAAATTTCTAGATCTTGCATTTACCTGTTTATTTTTCCTTGAATTTTCAGATTTTTTAATGAAGGAAATTATTTTCTTATAAATACAATTATTATTCAAAACGTTTATATATATATATATATATATTAGACGTCTAGAAATAGATGTTCACCAAATTGCACCAAATCTCGTAGCCCTAACAAATAAAGTATGTCAAAAATAATTATTTTTTCCCCCTAGCATTAACTTCCAGATATCTTATTTTAATAGTAGCACCATATAAGTAATAATTAACCAAGATTCTGATCTGTTTAGCAAATCCAAGCTACGGATTTGAGCTATGACACAGTTTGTGTGGCTGCTATAAGCATTGACAAACTGTCATTGAAAAATTCACAAAATAGCAGTTTTTTTCTGCTTATTTGAATGTTAATCAAGCTAGTGGTAATTTTAAAAGCAAAATTAAGCTATGAATTTTGAGCTATTACACTGTTTAATTTATGGCTGCCCCGACCGGTAATAAATGGACAAATTCATAAATTGGCTGTTGTTTTCTGCTCAGTTAATAAATGTTATTCTAGTTGGCTGTTGAGATTAATTATTACTCCTTCGATTCAAAATAAGTAATTTTTTTGGATGTTTTCACACAAATTAAGAAATTCATCTTTTATCATTAATTAGCAATGAAATTATCCGTATTAACCTTTATTATCTCACATAAACACTCCTAGCACATGTTCCAACACTATTTACTCCAAGGACAATATAGGTAAAAGATAATTAATTATATTTTCGTCGAAAAATCACTTATTTTCGACCACAAAAAAAAGTCAAAAAATCACTTATTTTGAACCGGAAGGAATAGCGTTTATTACTATTATTTCTTCATTTTCTTCATCAGTCCACAATGACGGAAGAAAAAAAAGAGACACAAACGTGATGTGATTCAATAAACAGTCAATAAATAATTTATTACAAATTATGTCAATTCCAAGAAAATTTTAACAATCTCAAATTGAAGACCCCATAATTGTACTCTTTGACAATATCTACTTGCAAAATAACATCCTTTTTTTGGTCAAAAAATACTATCCATATAGAGGCATATTCCACTTTTAAAATGATATAAGTCAAACACAACAATGTTAGGTCTATTTTATACAACTGAATATGTACAATTAACTAGAGAACTAGAACTATGTTTTGTAAGGTAGAAAATATTATTTAGGAAAGAAATCAATTTCTTGTATTCGGTAACTTTGAATTGTTGAAATTATTTGTGAGATATTTTTCACCAAAAAAAAAACGACATATATACTTAAAACATTATTATCAACAAAACTAAAAATTATCATCATATCATGTTCTTCACCCTCTACATTAATAATAGGTAACATGCTTTTACACCTAATGAACATCGGAAAATGATTTTTAACAAAATTCCATACCAAATAAAAGATGTATTGTTACAACTTAGGTTTTGATTTTCTAGCTCCGCGGAATTTGATAAATCAATTGGCATATAATATTAGTCCAAAATGAGCTTAAATGAAATAATATTATCAATAACGATTCATATAGCCGATCCCAACTTAAATTTGGGATGACCTGTAGTTATTGGCATAAAATAACAACATGTAGACTGATGACTCTTGTAAATATGGTTAATGGTCATAGTATTTAGTCTCTCTCAACAATATATAGGGGCGGAGCTAGAGTGTAGGCAGCGGGTTCGGCTGAACCCAAGTAGTTTTGGTTCGAACCTTATATTTGTCTTAAAATATTCATTAAATATGTACAAATTATTAATTTAGAACCATTAGAATTCCGAACTCATAAGCTTGAATTCTGGCTCCGCCTCTGACAATACATCTATAATGGCCATTTTTGTAAATGAATTCCTAAAAGGAGAATCTGATTGAAAGCAATATGGATGTCATTCCTCCTGTTTAAAGTCCAGATATACTACTTTAATCTAGTGGAAGGAACTGTTTCTTTTGTTAAACTTTTAATTACTTAATTACAATCATTGTCAAGAAAATCTATTTTATTTTCAACATTATATTCTTTTGGCTCTTATAGTTTCAGAAGTCAGCAAGGGATTCCTCTTCCTATATAAGGAGAATAAAAGCAAAACAAAGCTGCCAACTTACAAACAACATATCTTCTTTATTATTATTATCTTAGAGAAATGGAAAAGACAAATGTTGAGATGGATGACATAAAGATGGGAAAATCAGTAGAAATTGATGAGCAAAAATGGGTTTATGACTCTTCAGTTGATTACAAAGGAAGAGTTCCTCTCAGAGCTTCAACTGGTGGATGGAAAGCCTCTTTCTTGATTATTGGTAAGAATTCATCTAACAAATGTCACATGCACACACAAGTTTCACTTAATTCCCTCTATGTCTCAATGATAAAGAATAAAAAGTAAACAGTTCAGTTCAGTTTGTTTTTGCTGCAAAGTTATAAAATAATTACGGATATATCTTATATTCACTGATAGTATATATAAAGTTGCCGCCATGCGATCAGGAGGTCATGGGTTTAAGCCGTGAAAAACAACCTCTTACAAAAATACAGAATAAGGCGGTGGTCTAGCTCTTCTCGAATTCTGCGCATAACGGGACTTAGTGCACCGGGCAGCCTTTTCTTTTTCACTAATCGTATAAATGAATATTTAGACAAACGGTGGAATTTGACATGTTGTAGAAGGTTACTTGATTTATTTCAAGGTTACCGCTATGATTACTTTTAACCTGATTTGATAGTACATAAATATTTTACGCAGAAGATAAGGCTATTTATAATCGACCTTTCTGATAGAATCCTTTTCTGAATTTCGCACGCATGCAATAAAAGCTTAGTGATCGAGCTGTCTTTTTTTATTAGGGTGGTGAAACCACTTTGGATAGTGTATTTACTTTATGAATTGGGCTGATGTTTGGTCTTTATCGGCAAAAAGATCTCTACATAAAAAGATTTTCAGAAAGCAACTTCCATTAGTCAGGCAAGGGCTGGGCTCTCTGAACTTTGGTGTGCTTGTGATGGCAGTATAGTCGATTTTAAACTTGTTTATGATTTTACTACGCTAGCGTTTGGCCATAGAACATCTATTGAAAAATTATTTTAATAGAATTAATTGTAAAAGTTTTTTTTTTAATTTTTTTACTAAATTACCCTATATCTCTCCTTAAAATCAGATAACTGCTGAGAGACTTTTTAGAAAATTGTATAGACCGTTAATTAAAATGATAAGCCTTCTTGATTTCCTAAGCCGAGGCTTATTTTGGAATAAATTTAATGACTTATAAAATGGACGGAGAGAGTATTAAGATTAATATAAGAAGAATTAGGGGCCATAAACTTGATTAATCAGTGGTTAATTCTATGTCAGTGAAGAGAATATTACCCTTTTTGAAAAAAGTCCCTATGTAATGAGAAATGAGAACCACTAAACAGTTCAAAAAGTGTATCAAGAAATACACTTTTTGATAACTTGATAAAAAGTTTGGTTAAGAAGAAAATAGCACATAGGCAGGGTATATAACTTATTGGTTCACTATAATATATATATTTCTTTTTATAGATAATTCTCAACAACTGTATTCACAGCATAAATTCCAATCCTACAATTGCCTAGATTCTACCCAAGCTGTCCCATACCTAAGATAAGGAGTATCTAAGTAGGCCTTTGGACATAAGAATTGTAAAATTCTAAAAATTGTGAAAATGATATTTGAAATTTAGAGTTGTGTTTGGATATAAAATTAGTTTGATGACATTATCCCTTTTTTGATATATGAGAGATTTATTTTTATACTAGAAGATTTGTCTTTTATACATAAAAGATCTAAAAAAGTCTTTTTCTTAAATTCAAAATTGTAAAGGGTCATAATGTACAAATATCACGGATAATCCTGCAATTTGTACATGAATTCCTTTTGTATCTGTTTTTTAATGCAGTATCTTTTTCAGTTGCTTTTTGAAATGAAAATCTGTTCTTTAATTTTCAGGGTATTAGATTCATATCTTCTTGAATACATCTTATATATCCTTTATTATTATTATTATATAATTGGAGAAAATTGAATGAGTTGTCTTTGAATGCAACAGCAATTGAATTCAGTGAAAGGCTGAGTTACTATGGAATAGCCACAAGTTTGATTATATACTTAACCAAGGTTATTCATCAAGACCTAAAAACAGCAGCAAAAAGTGTGAATAACTGGACAGGTGTCACCACTTTGATGCCATTACTTGGAGGGTTTGTTGCTGATGCATACTTGGGCAGATTTTACACTGTTCTTGCCTCGACCACTGTCTATCTCATGGTAATCACAATAGGAATCAACTTCCAAAAGTGAAATAAATCAAAAAATGGTATATTAAAATAGTTGACTTCTATCCCTTTTATTCCATTTTATAAAACACTCTTTTCTTTTTTAGTTTGTCCAAAATATTGACTCATTTTTATATTTGGGAACTTTTTAACTTTAATCTTCTAATTTTATATGCTTTTATAGTTGTAGAAATATCATGACATATTTAAAATTACAAGTTCTAAGGATACTGTTGGTATATGTCAAACGTCATTCTTTCTTTAAACTTTACTATGGAGAAAAAATATTATATTTTAAAATGGGAAATATTTTCTTTTTTTTTTGTTTTGAAAATCCTACTTAACAAACATTGTGAATTTGTGATCAAATTATAACTTAACTAGACATAGATTGTGATACTAGAATCTTTGAGTTTTCTATAAGATGGATAACCAAATCAATCATTTGCTTATAAAGACAACTAAGGGGTTGTTTAGTTTGAAGACAAGTTAATGATGAGATTAGTTATATTGAAACTAGTTATGTCGTGATTAGTTATTCTGATATTATTTTTTAATTACTGATTGTTTGGTATGTTGTATTAATTTTGAGATTATCAATTTTACTGTTATATCCGGGGATATAACTTATTCTGGGATTACTATTTCACCATCTAACAGATATAACATATCTCGTACTATTTTTAATCCTGAAATAACTTATCCCAGAATTATTAGCCAAACAAGCTAAGGGATAAGATAGTACTAAATTCTTCTCTCAAGATTATTTTTGCTTTATCTATCATACCAAACGACCTCTAAAAGATTATCAGTCTTACCTGCTATTTGTTAAACAGGGCTTGCTTCTCTTGACAATGTCTAGTGTGGTACCAAGCTTGAAACCTTGTGGGAGTGACATCTGTCAAGAACCTAGAAAAATCCATGTAGTGATCTTTTTCTTTGCTATCTACTTAATCTCAATTGGAACAGGAGGGCACAAGCCTTCTTTGGAAAGCTTTGGAGCTGATCAATTTGATGATAATTATCCTAAAGAAAGAAGGAACAAAATGTCTTTCTTCAATTGGTGGAGTTTTGGACTTTGCTCTGGTGTTTTACTTGGTGTCACACTTATTGTTTATGTACAAGATCATGTTAGTTGGGGTATAGCAGATTTGATCCTTACATTAGTTATGGCTTCTAGTTTAGTCATCTTCTGTGTAGGCAGGCCATTCTATCGTTATCGAAAAGTCACTGAAAGTCCCTTAACAACAATGCTACAAGTTATTGTTGCTGCAACAAGAAAAAGAAATCTTCCACATCCTTCTAATCCTGCTTATTTACATGAAACTCAAAAGTCAGAAGCTAATCGAAGGAGGCTATGTCATACCAAAAGCCTGAAGTAAGTTTTCAACTTAGTCTTGAATTGAATTGATTTGAGTTTTGGCGCAACTGGTAAAGTTGCTGCCATGTGACAAAAAGGTCACGGGTTTGAGCCGTGGAAATAGCCTCTTGCAGAAATGCAGGGTAAAGTTGTGATTTGGCCCTTCCTCGGACCCTGTGCATAGCGGGAGCTTAGTGCACCAGGTTGGCTGCCCCTGTAGTAGTATATATATGTTACCTTTTGCTATTCTACTTGCAGGTTTCTTGATAAAGCTGCAGTCTTTGATGAGACACAAGATATAACAGTGCAAAAGCAGAATCCATGGAAACTTTCAACTGTAACCAAAGTGGAGGAACTGAAACTACTTATCAACATGACACCAATTTGGCTAACCACTTTACCATTTGGTATTTGTATAGCACAAGCTTCAACATTTTTCATCAAACAAGGCGTGACACTTAACCGAAAGATCACTCACAGTTTTGAGATTCCACCAGCTTCAATGTATGGCATTGGAGCTATTGGCATGATAGTAACTGTCGCTATCTACGACAAAATCCTCGTACCTCTCCTAAGAAAGGCAACAGGAAATGAGAGAGGCATCAGTATTCTTCAAAGAATCGGTATTGGAATGATGTTCTCGGTTATAACTATGATCATTGCAGCTTTGGTTGAACGAAAGAGACTAAGAATTGTTGAGAAAAATGTAGTCGAGGGTTCAATTTTGATGAGTGTGTTTTGGTTAGCACCTCAGTTTTTTCTCGTTGGTATAGGAGATGGATTCGCGCTAGTGGGATTGCAAGAGTACTTCTACGATCAAGTACCTGATACAATGAGAAGTTTAGGCATTGCATTTTACCTTAGTGTGGTTGGTGCAGCAAATTTCATAAGCAGTATGTTGATCACAATTGTGGATCATATCACAGAAAAAAGTGGTAAGAGTTGGTTTGGAAAGGATCTGAATAGTAGCAGACTGGACTATTTCTACTTGTTGTTAGCTACTATAACAGCAGTGAGTTTGTGCATCTATGTTTTTGTTGCAAGGAGCTATTCCTACAAGAATGTACAAAGCAAGAGAACTGCAGATGTGGCTAATTGGCACGATGGCGATGATCTGTAGAAGTCTGTCAAGCTGAGAAAGCAAAGTTATCATGTATCATATTTTGATAACTTGGAAGCAACAAAACTCCTTTCTTACAAGTTTAATCCTAGTACATTTACTAAATTAATACAGTTCTCAAGCTGAGAAAGCAAATTGTTGGGGTGCAATTAGTTATCCTGTATTGTTCAGATAAGTTAGGAGTTGAAGATCCTCTCTTTTTCCCATAGCTTTAGAGCCCGTTTGGACATAAAATTCTTTTTCCTTTTTTCCAAAAAAATTTCGTTCTTTGTTCATAAAATTTTTAATTTTCACTTCAAGATAAAGCTGTCTTTCAAAATATCACTCACAATACTTCAAAAACAACCCAAACTGAATTTTATGTCCAAACACAACTCTAATTTCAAATACTATTTTCACTTGAAAAAAAATTTCACCACTTTTTGGAATTTTACAATTCTTATGTCCAAACGCCTACTTACATTGTCAATTGTTATTGTTGGTACCACCAAAAGATGTGGTGCAGAGGATGAGACTGCACTTTCTTTAACCAGAGGTCTCGAGTTCGAGCTTTGGGTATGGAAAAATCCTTGGTAGGGAGCGCTTCCCCAGAATGGGGCCCTACACGGCGCGAATCCGGATATAGTCGAGCTTCAATGCGGGTATCGGACACCGGATGGGAAACCCAAAAAAAATAAAAATTATCTGTTGGTAGACTCATAGTATAGGGGCTTTTGCATCTATACCCGCTTTTTGGGTCACGGTTTAATTTAAACCCGCTTTGCAAAAAAAATTACAAGCGTACCCACTTTTCGCATAAACTTCAGGCATACGGGCTTGAAGGAGCAAATGCAATCACATAAACTTCAGCATTCTAGGCTTTTTCAAAAACGTCAGCAAAAGTGCTGAACTTATTTAGTTTTCTTTTTTGTAAAAGTTCATTTATAAAAATTTCAGCACTAAATAAGCTGAAGTTTAGTTTTGCAATAAAGCCTTTTCAAAAACTGCAACACTTAATAAGCTGAAGTTTTACACAGGTATCAGGAAGAAAGCACCTGAAGTTGTAAAATTAAAATATAAATTAAATAATTTTAAAAATATAAGTATAGGTTAAATAGGGGCGACCAAATAAGGCGCCCCGTACAATTTTCGTCTTAGCATATGCCAGTGTCACTCTGGCTAAGGCTCAGACAGTATAGCTGAATCATTTGTCAGATTGACCATCACCTCATTATGGGCTAGTCAACAATAATTGGCCCAAGTTAAAGGCCTTTGATCCTGTAGTTAACCAATAATGACCCATAGTCCAAAATTTGTGTCATGAGTTATGCCCTTACCTACAGAAATGTTTAACCAGCAGCAGCAGCTATTGACCAAGAAGTAAATTTAAGATTTCTAGTACATGGATGCATTACTAAAAAAGAAGAGAAAAAATATATTAAGTGGAATTATACTTCTCTTGGATGCATTATATATAAAATATTTAATTTTGCAGAGACCATGAATTCACGTGCCTCATAAATTTTCCTATAAATTCCCTACTGTTGACTTTGTGTGTGTGGGAGGGGGGGAGGAGCAGACATGATAGATTTGAAGAAACATGATTGCTCAAGAAGTGTGTAATTCTTATTTTAAACCAATGGATTGAATCAAACTAATTTTTTGGAACAAGCACTCAGATGTAAGTTTAATTCATTGGTCAAATTTTTGTTAACCTATTTCGTATTGCAAGTACCAAAATAAAAATATGACGAAGTAGGACTATTACTATCAAGATGACAATTTCATTCTACGCACAATCAATAGGATCCAATTGTAACAGGTGACACACTCGTACTCTAAAAATACATAAATAAAGAATTACATAATGAAACTAGAAGAAAAAATGGACTATGAATCGCAACTCTCAATATAAGCCTGTTAATCGGGCCGGGCCAGCCCAATTACAGCCCGATTTAAACTGGTTCAGCTCGGCACGCTAGGGGTGGGACGTAGGGATGGGTGTTCGATATTTCGGTACGGTATTAAGAACTACGGTTCGGCATTTCGATATTCGATAAATCAATTATACATACAAAATACCGTACAAAAGTAGTTCGGTACGGTTCGATATTCTTGTTTGGTTCGGTATTTTGCATTATTATAAAACGTTAATAAACTAAATTGCTAAAAACGTTTTCAACATTAAACAGACTCAACACCAGCACTTCACTGGGTAACTCCATATGTTACTGCCCTTACTAACGTGTGCCTGTAAGAAGGCGTCAATAAAAGTTAAAATATAACAAAGTTTGCACGTCTAACTAAAAAAGCTTCAACAATTCAATCAATAATATTTGCCAAACAAAACTAAGAAGATGCTTCCCTGCAACTAAGAAGATTTTTACTTAATTAGTCTTCAATCAACAATATTTGAGTCCCTGCAACTAAGAAGATGCTTCCCAGTAATTTACATCTGCCAAGGACACAAGTAAACTAGTAAACTAAAACAGTCAGCAGTCCAACGACTCCAACCAAACATTTGCCAAATAATTCGGTACATCGGTATACCGAAATTTCAATACCGAGGACCGTATCGAAATACCGAATAACCAAACTAATTCGGTCCGGTTCGGAATTCGGCTTTTTGGGTTTTGTGCCCATTCTAGTAGGACGGGTCGGGTGAGGGTGGGGGGGAGGGGGGAGGAGCCGGGCTTGAACGAATATTTTTTGGCTACCGGTGCACCGAAACCTGGTTAGCCAGCTAACCCTTCCAGCCCGGTCCAACCCGGTTTATGTTATAACTTTTTCTTAAAATTCTGACTGTTGCCAATGGTCAAAATAAAAAAAGACCATTGAGCAACGATCATTTTTTGCACTTTTAGCCATTTAGCCATATCTCCTTATTAAAATAGCCTCTCCATCCCCTAATAATTGATAAATTACATTCTTAGCCTTTTAATAACTATAAATAGCTCCAATCTTCTTCCTTTTTTTCACAACTTGCTCTCTTCTTTTATTCTAACTCCCTCTCAATTTCCTTTTGATTAGTGAATTTCTTATTGCTCTCAAGTTCTCAATTAATTCATATTTCAAGTTTTATCAATTATTTAGGGTAGCCATTACAAAATTATAATTATCAAGTGAAGTGCGGTTACCATTTTTGTTAGGTTCAAGTTAAATCATGTCCCGTGCTTCTAGAGTGCGTTTACATATTTTGGAACACTTTGAGGTGGTGGAAGAAAAGAAGAAGTTTGCAAAGTAGAGTGCGAGAACTGTGGTCGAGTCTTCAATGTTCATCGAAAGTGGGAGGGGACAGTTGGTTTAAGAAGGCATATCAAGGGTTGTCTTGTGGGTCCTCCAGAAATTCGTATTTAAGTTGATTTAAGACAATTTGGGTTATTTTGAATTTGTTAGACTTATTTAAGTTTAATGTGTTAATTTATTAGACAAGTTAAATTTGAAGCATCACTATGCAATGAAAATATGAAATAAAAGCCTTTGAAGTGTGATCCTTACATATTGGTCCTATTAAATAATTCTATGTAGCCACTTAATTTTAAATTTTAAATTTAAAACTTTATACTTTAAAAATTAATTTCATGTCTTAAAATACTTATTTTATTATTTAAAAGTTTGCAAACACTTAAGTAACAATTACATTGAACAAGGAAACATAATACACTAAAAAAATTAATCCGGCCCGGTCTGAACCCGATAAGCCCGAACGAGCCCACGAAAACTCGGAATTACCCTGCCCATTAGCAGCCCGAAATTCCAGCCCTAACCACGGCTGTTTGTTCTCATGTCTAGCCCGACCGAGCCCGTCCGGTTAACACCCTTACTCTCAAATGATTCATTTTGGGCTCAATATATTTTTATTTTATTTTTTTGACAAGAGGAATGTCCTTATCTCTATGGCAAACGTTGATTGAACCATGATCTACTATAGAATGATGGTACAATAGTCTATCAATAGAAAGAACAAAAGATTTCTGTAGCAAAAAATAACTACTTGAACATGGTCAATGGTTAAGCTAGTGGAAAATTCAAAACCTAACAAACCAAGGACAAGGTAGGTGATGACTAGGAGGTACAGACATTTGGGCCTACAGCCAGTCATGTTGTGGGCCATATCCAGCGTGTAAAACTACTTACACTCACTGGGCTTGTTATGGATCCATGGACTTGTCCCTATCGTCATTTTAACTTGTTGCCTTGGCTTGTCAGACTTTTCCCGAGCAAAATACAAAATTGGCTGTTCGGTCGAATTTAATTGTATTTTCTGGCTAAAAAATATAACAATGGATATTACAGTGACGCCGTGAGATATCATTTCTTCTCAACTCTTTTAAGAGTTATAAGATATGCTTTTGAAAATTTTCTTTTTATTTTTCGATGAGGTATAAAGTGCCTTAGTAAAAGGAACACTTCAAACTTTTTGTTTTCCTAAATTTCCCATTCATACCACTTTATTTAATTAAATAAAAAACTTAACAACATGTTCTCATAGTCATGACAAAGAATTAATAATGTGACGTTTGTCATATGAATTCATGCATTTGCTTGAGAGCAAAAGATTCATGGTATTAAACTTGACATGTGAAATAATAATTTCGTATGTTATGTAAAATCATTGCCAAAATAGTAGCTGTGTATGATCAGTTTTAACCCATGATGGTGTGAGGATTAATTACAGCATTATTAGAATGTGCTATGACAAGACTAACTTTGCAAGTTGTAGGAATCCTAACCAGCTATATGGACATTGATGTGATTTCATGCTAAATTTGTTTAGTGAATCATGTACTGCATTTTATTGTATACTCTCATTTTGATAGAAACAATGATGCTTTTGATCTCCTTTCTAGTCTTTAGGAAATTGGGACTGACATTTCGGTGCATTAGGCTCTCGTTATGTGCAGATTTCGTGGAAGGGTCGGAGCATAAGAGTTTATTGTACGCAACCTTATTTTATATTACTGCAAAAATTTATTTCCACTACTCAAATTTGTGACTTTCTGATCACATACAACAATTTTTAGGACAGACAATTCCTAAAAAGTTTCAAATTTGTCCATAGGCGATGCAAAATGATCTAAATAAGTAATTGCAAAATCAGCCTATATCTGTCATTATTTGCAAAGAGTCCTTCGTTAAAAACTATTCAGTCTCTGATTAGTCTGATAGTAGAATAGGATAAGAGAAAACCACATGCCCACCAGGTGGCTAAAAATTGAACCACCCCTATTTATCTTTTTTTTTTTGTTTTGTTTGGGTGCAACCACCCCTATTTATCTCCTTCCTTTTTACCACCCATTTATCTTTATTGGAAATACCTTTAATTATGGCAATGGGACGTGGCGGAGCGGGTGCGGGGCGGGCGGAGCTTAACCCACAAAATTCTTGACCTGTAATTTTTTACTTTTTTAAAAGAAAAACTTACACATATGTCCCAAATAAGTTTTAATTTACCAACCTCTAGCCATTAGTCATAAACTTATCAAAATTTGCCAATCACATATAAAAATTGAACAACCAAATAAATAAGGTTCGTTCTCTCAAAAAATCACATGTAAAAATCTCCTTCCATATTTCTAAGCGTGATTAACAACATTAGATGCAAGACGGAAAGGAAATTTCATGGATGAGGTAGCAAATAAGGTGATGAAATATAAAACAAATATACAATATTCTAAAAATCTAAGCAAAAAAGAAACTTTTTCAATGGGTATAGTTGAAATTCATTGAAAACATATAGATAAGTTAATATACAAAATTTTAGGAAAATTGGAGGTGATTTGGACTGATTTTGTATCAAAATTCGTAATTAAATCAAGTTCAAAAAATTCTTCTGCAACACATGTATCACACACGTATCTCACACACAAATATACATGTGATATACAATTGATACAAATATGATACATATGTGATACACAAATGATACACAATGTGATACACATAATTCTTTTTTCATGTTCAGTTTTTACTTCGAATTTTGAATTCAAACCACCTCAAAACTTCACCAAATCATCCCAAAACTGATATTCAAGCTCCATAAGATATACCTAATATATTCTAATAACACCCACTAAAAGAAAATAAAAATTTAACTTTTTTTGCTACAAATAGCTAATTGGCTAATATTAGTAATATTTTATGAATTGACCAATTTTTTGTAATGAGCTACTTATATATGGACATAGCTGGTAATTTTCCTTTTTAAACCGCACTGCCCGCTTAAAGTTTCTTTTATATTTTCTTTCTTTTTCACATTGTTATTTATAAAAAACATACAAATTTAACATGTTTCAAATTTTAGTATCTCGATTGGCTTTTTCTATTTCAAGTGTTCAAAAAAAGGAAATTTATATGAAGTTAATATTTATTGGTATTGAAAACTTCTTGTCCAACTCCTTTAGACTTATCAATTCTTTAAGATAATATTCAATTTACAATAATATAATAATTTTTACATATTGCAGAGAAAATTATTATTTGAAACAACCAATCAAAACCAATAAAGATACCAACAATTAAACTGAAAACTAAGTAAATAAACTAATAGAAAAATAGGACAACATATTCCAGTCTTGTACATGAATGATTCTTTAAAGTTAATAAACCAAAGTAATTTTCTCTCTTATTCGTTGTGTAGACTGGGAATACCGATTTCATTAAGGGTGATTATGATTGTTTACCCTAAAAATCGAGTAACAATTAAATTTATATTGTGATTTTAAGGATTATGTAATTTAATCCAATACCAAGTGATAAACAAAGAAATAAATAGATAAATTAAACAATAAGATAAATCAAACCAGTGTGCAAGCAATGCCTCGACCTCGATTCGAGATAGTCTCGAGGTAGGATCGTAAGAACAGTAAAGAGTAAATCTGATGCACAACAAGTAAAATAGTGAGAGAATAATGAGTGTATGTATTTTTATTGATGATGTTACAAATGAATGGGATTCCACTTTATATAGTAGAGGAGTTCTAAATAAGGTACACATTTAATTATAGTAGGAAATCATATCGACAACTGATTAACTGCCGAAGATCAATCCATTCCGAAATTCACGCCACGATCATCAACCCATCGCGAATATCTCGCCCTTTCCGTTATTGAGCTATACCGGCGTCATTTTAGAGTTTTCCCTTTTCTGACCTCGATTATTGATGTCTATCTCGATCTAGAAAGCGACTTGGATTCCGGACTCGACGTCCTAGCCTTTTTACGTGACATCCCTCTTTCGATCAAAGAATAAAATCGGGTAGCCCAGATTTCCACCGTATACAGATAATCCCCGCATTTCTTATAATAAAATAATAAGAAACGTCTTGAGCCTCGATTTTCTAGAGACCTCGATCATGATGCCATCCTTATGACGTAAGCGACGGAGGTGACCGAAACGTCCCGTCAGTACAGTTCTCCAAATCATTAATGCCTGTCAGCGGGTGGTCGGCCACTAGCACCTCCGAACCGTCGCCGTGAATCTATAAGTATAGACTCCTTTGTTGAATAAAAACTTTTACTTTTGCTTTTATCAAACTTCTAAGTCCTCTAACTCTCTCTATCTCCTATCTTTCACCGCTTGTTGAGTCAACCTCGTTAGCATAAAAAATACCTAGTTTCACCTTTCTTCGCTCTTCTTTACCTGAATCAATGGCGAAAACCTCCAAAACCGTCCCACAAAAGGAGAAATCTTCTTCCTCTTCTTCCCGGCCGGCCGGTGACAAAACACCAGTGGAACCGCTCCCTCACGAGTATGTTTCCGGCCCATGCACTTTAAAATCCGATTTCAAGATCGAGAACCCTTCATCGGTCCCAGGGCGATGTGAGCATATGTCGAGATACATCTGCTCCATAACGACGAGCCACCTCGAAGCCATGAAGAGGGACTGTAATTGGGCCCCGAGGTCATGGTACAAATCCCTGCTCATGAAGAGATCATTACTACTCATGTGGAGGGGTTTTTAAGTGTTTACACCTACCTCTTCACATTGGGTCCCCTCAACCCAGTGATCATCGATTTTTACAAAAGATACCGGGTAACCCTCGTCCAAGTTCACCCCTCGGTCTGGCGCATTGTGATCTTGTTGCGCTTCTTTCCAGCAAGGACGAGGGGCTGGAGTTCACTCTTAGCCACCTCATGCGGTTGTAGCAACCTCGACTTACCGAGGACTGATCAAGTTTCAACGCAGAGCAACGAAGGCCTTAATTGCGAGCATCCATGAGGACAAGGATCGGGGTTGGATGAGCCTATTCATGAGGGTAAGGACTCGTGACATCATCCCGGAGGAGAAAATGCCATTCCCCGAGGAGTGGAACCCTAATCGTAAGTAGTGTATTATCAATTGACCTTCATACCTATTTTTGCTTTATATAACATTTCCATTTGTTATGCAGTCGTTGCCTGGATGCCTCTCACGGTCCCTGACCTTGAAGACTGGGTTCGGAAGTTGGCCTCGACTTCCTCCCATGCCGAGCGTAGCTGGCCTGACTTGGAAAATGGCAGATGGGAAGCAAAGAACCATGGTAAGGATCTTCTTCCTTATATTAGAAATACTTTCCGTATCTTTATTTGTTACTGAGTCTTTTGTGCAGGCCTGACCAAATATGCAATATTGAGGCCCCAGCATGGCGAGAAAGAGGCGAAGTCCTCGATTCTGAAGCTGAAGAAAGACATGAAAAGGAAAGGGGTCTCGCTGTTCGAGGACCCCAAGCCCAAAACTCGAAGGATTAGGAGGAAGGTTGTTCCTCTCACGGTGGACTCAACCCGAAATCTGAGAGATGAAGAGGAAGAATAAGAAGAAGAAGGCTCCTCGGCACTAGTGGCTCGACCCAGGATAGCCGTTGAGGCCGCCAAACATTCAGAGCCGGAGGTGGCTGCTGAAATCAAGCCTCGTGATGAGGAGGCTTCAAAAAAGGGCTCCGGTGAGGACCCCGAATCGCCTGAGGTCGAGATTATCTCTCGACTATTCGCAAACACAACGGACGAGGCCGGTTCTGAAACCCTGAGGTCCGATCAGAGCACCCCGAGTGACTTGCTCGGGTCCATGACAGCAGTTCATTCGCCTTCTTTACCAACTTACTTTGAGGAGGCAATAAGAGAAGCTCGGTACATGAAGACCCCCGACATAGGCGGAGTCTCTGGTGTAGGGGATCCCTTTCAGTATTGCTTCACTGGGGTTGATGATGCCTCCGACCTCAATGATGCTTCCATTCTCTTCGAAGAGGCCTAACGCCTCCTATCTCGGGTAAGCATTAGTTGCTGTAATTCCTTTTCTTTCTCTTCTTTATTTAAGTATGACTTGTACCTTTCTTTTTGTATAGGTCTTTACCAAGTCTCTAGCCGACCTGGGCCAGTGCGAAGCCGAGCTCCAGAAAACCTTGGAGGAGAGGAATGCTTTAAAGCTTCTTTGTGGTCAACAGGATGAAGCACTAAAGGACCTTCGAGCGAATTTGGCCAAGGATCGTAAAGAAGAGACCGAGCTAGACGAGCAGGTAACTATCCTTTTGAAAAGGTATGGACTCTACCCAACTATGGAGGCTAATACTTCAATATCTCAGTTGCGCCAAAAGGTTGAAAGGATCGAGCTGCTCCGGGGGAAAGTCGATCAAGTCAAAGCGGACTGTGATCGATGGAAGGAGAACATGGACCACCTTGCTGTGGAGAAAGAGGCTACCTCGGCCAAACTATCATCGGCCGAAGCTCAACTTCGGAGCACTAAAGAGAAAATCTCATCCCGGGCAAAATGGATCGAGGAGCTCGAAGCCGAGCTTGTTGAGGCCAAGGCGGTGGTCGAGAAGACTAAGCTCTTAGCTGATAAGTCCATAGCCATGTACCTGGACGATGCCGAAGCTTCTCAAACACAGCTAAAGGATGCTTCTGATCGAGAGCGATGGATTAATAACTTGGCAAAGTGCCAATCCCGGAGGGAGACCCTCGAAGAAATCCACGCTTGAGGCTTTAACCTCTCTAAGGAGATAGCTCAAGATTAGGTGCTTGAAGCCGATGCCAGGCTACTTGCCTCCTCTGATGATGAAGATGATGATGAAGGCAGTCGAGGTGGATCTGACAATGGCGAGGGGCCCGAAGGAGAAGCTACTCCTGAAGAGAAGGTCGACCCCGACCATAGTTAGAACTTTGTTTCTTTTTCTTTTTTGTAATACCTTTGTCGGTATCTTGTACACATCCTTCATATATATATATAAAGAAAATTTTCTTTTTGAATGCCATCTCAATTTTTTTTCTTTAAACATGTTTTGTGTCTTGTAAAACTTTAGCACAATTTTACGCTTCAAACGGTGCGCTCAAGATTTTGGTTTTGGGTGACTTCATCGAAGCCACAATAGTCGAGTTCAAATAAGGTTCGAACTTGCAGAACAGACCCCTTAAGGTTTGTATCGAGTAATGATGAGTCCTCGAGCCATAGTCAAGTCAGTTTTTATTCGGGCTCGAAATAGCGGAACCCTTAGGTTCGAATTGAGTGAGAACAAGATCTTGAAATCTAAGTGTATTGGCCCTTAGGCTCTTTAGATTGGGCCGATATGGTCTCTAAAGGATGGCTATTTTTTCACTTTTTTGGCTTAAAGACTTAGTAAAATTTTCTTTACGCCTTAGTATGTATTCTTTACCCGTTGGGTTTATTGAGGGTTCAATGTTGATCGAAATCCCTTTGCTTTTTGTGCCTTAGTATGTTTGTGTTAAGATAGTTTGATACCCTTTAAGGTTTTTCGAGGGCTGATTTTATCGAAGCCACTTTTGATTATTTTGCCGAGGGTAGCCTTTTTTTAAACCGGTTTTCAAAAAATTCAAAGGCCTGTTTTTATCGCTGGATTCAGACGTCTCCAAGCTGCATTAGTTTGGCCTTAGCCTTTGGGTATGCCTCTTAGTCTTATTTCCCAATAACACCCTGAACTTGTTTGAAGTATTAGTCCCCGAGAATGATGGTCTTGGCCTATAAATCGAAGGGTGCCTATTTGACGCTTTAGATAATTCGAACATGTCGATTGTCGACGGAAGTCCCCGAGTGTTCGAGGTGTATTTATTCTTGGCCTTCGAGACTTTTACCGTTCAAGGTGTAATTGTACTTGGCCCTTGAGCCATTTCTCACAAAATCATAAGCATGGAGCTCGTATAGTAGAAAATTTTCTTTGTGGCACAAGATATATGATAAGGAAAGAATTATTCTTTGAATAATTTATACATGCGTAAATGTTTTACCATTGGGACTCGACTAATCTATATGGACACGGTTCATTTGACCATTTGGCCCATTACAAAGTTTTCCTATTGAGACCCTTTGACACGAAGTATTTTCCTTGTAAATATGACATCTAAGGGTGATGCCCCCAGTATTCGAGGTTGATCGTAAAGAAGCCTTGGACACTGTTGAATTGTCCCCAGGTAGCACATAATTGTTGCCTCGTTAAAAACCTCGCCGGAAAAACCCATTTGGGACAAAGAGTGCAACGCGTGCTTTAAAACCTGAGGTCTCGATGTCTTTAATCGAACACATGATGTAAGTTAGTATCGAATATATAAATGAAAAAGGGGGAAAAACGTACCTTAGCAATAATATCGTTTGAGAAGCGATGTGTTCCAATTATTTGGCAGTTGTTCGCCGTCCATCGTGCCAAGCTTATAAGATCCTTTTCCGACGATGTCGAGGACTTGGTAGGGTCTTTCCCAATTTGGGCCAAGCTTTCCTTCATTAGGATCTCGAGTGTTGATGGTGACTTTCCTTAGGACTAGGTCCCCGACTCTGAAGTGACGAAGGTTGGTTTTCCTATTGTAGTGTCTCTCGATTCGTTGCTTTTGTGCAGCAATTCGAACGAGTGCGAATTTTCATTTTTCATCCAATAATTTGAGGCTAGCATTCATAGCCTCGTGATTTGATTCTTCTATTGTATGTCGAAACCTGGCACTGGGTTCTCCGACTTCGACTGCCATCAAGGCTTCAGAGCCATATACAAAGGAGAACAGGGTTGCCTCCGTACTGGATTTCGATGTTGTTCGATATGCCCAAAGGACTTCGGGTAGAATTTCTCTCCTTTTCCCCTTAGCATCGTTCAACCTTTTCTTTAGGTTCTGAATGATGGTATTGTTCGTCGATTCGGCCTATCCGTTCCCACTAGGATGATGTGACGTCGATAATATCCTTTTTATTTTATGATCTTCAAGGAACTTCGTCACTTTGCTGCCGATAAATTATTTTCCATTGTCACACACTATCTCAGCGGGTATCCCGAATCGACACACGATATGATCCCAGATGAAGTCTATAACCTCTTTCTCTCTGACTTTCTCGAAAGCCTGTGCTTCACCCATTTAGAGAAATAGTCAGTCATAAATAGAATGAACTTAGCTTTACCTGGGGCCGATGACAGAGGGACAACGATATCCATCCCTCATTTCATGAATGGCCATTGGGATAAGACCAAATGAAGTTGTTCTCTGGGCTGGTGGATCATCGGTGCGAATCTTTGGCATTTATCACATTTTCGAACAAACTCATTAGTGTCGTTTTCCATGGTATCCCAGTAGTATCCTGCTCTAATGATTTTTTGAATCAGTGATTCGGCGCCAGAGTGGTTCCCACAAGTTCCTTCATGGATTTCTCGTAGAACATAATTGGTGTCCCTTGGTCCCAAATATACTGCTAGCTAATGGTCCGTCGAATATCCTTCTGTATAATGTTCCATCTTCAGCCAATGTGAACCGAGCAACTTTGGTTCGTATGGCCCTAGACTCTTTAGAGTCCCATGGGATCTTTCCATTTTTCAAATATTCAATATATTTATTCCTCCAATCCCAGGTTAATCTTGTAGAGTTTATCTCGGTGTGACCTTCCTCGATCACAGACATCAAGAGTTGAACGACAGTCCCCGAGCTGATCTCGTCTTCCTCGACCGATGACCCCAAATTCGCAAGCGCATCGGCTTCACTATTTTGTTCTCGTGGTACATGCTGTAAAGTCCATTCCGTATAACGGTGCAAAGTTACCCGCATCTTGTCCAAATACCTTTCCATTCTATCCTCTCGAACTTTAAAGGTTTTGTTTACTTGGTTCACCACTAGCAAAGAGTCACACTTGGCTTCGATGACTTCCGCTCCCGCGCTTTTAGCTAATTCGAGACCTGCAATTATGGCCTCGTACTCGGCCTCATTGTTAGTCAACTTAGAAGTTTTGATAGATTGTCTAATAGTGTTACCTGTGGGCGGCTTCAAAATGATGCCTAGCCCGGACCCCTTCACATTCGAAGCGCCGTATGTGAAAAGGGTCGATGCCCCCGATGATGTACCCGATTTTAACAAGAGTTCCTTTTCAACTTCAAGTACGAGGGTTGGCGTGAAATCGACCACGAAGTCCGCTAGAATTTGAGACTTGATGGACGTTCGGGGTTGATATTCGATACCGTACCCACTGAGTTCGATGACCCATTTGTCCAATCGGCACGATAGTTCGGGTTTGTACAAAATATTACGAAGCGGGTAAGTGGTTAATACACATGTGGGGTGACATTGAAAGTACAATTTTAACTTTTTAGAGGCTCTTATCAGTGCAGGTGCCAATTTCTCTAAGTGTGGATATCTTGTTTCTGCTTCTCCTAAAGTTTGACTTACATAATAAACAGGAAATTTCGTACCTTGATCTTCTCGAACCAGGACACCACTTACCACGATTTCTGATACTACCAAGTATAAGTAGAGTTTTTCATCTGCCTTTGGAGTATGAGAAGTGGCGGGCTCGATAGGTATCACTTCAATTCCTCTAACGCCTTTTGGTATTTCAAGGTCCAGGCAAATTCGTCTTCTTATTGAGTAGGGAGAAAAATTTGTGGCTTCGGTCCGATGATCTCGAGATGAATCGGCCTAAGGCAGCTATCCACTCAGTCAGCCTTTGAACGACTTTTACACTATCCACGACAGTGATGTCTTCGATGGCCTTGAGTTTATCAAGGTTGATCTCGATTGCCCGATCCGACACCATGAAGCCAAGGAACTTGCCCAAACCGACCCCGAAAGCACATTTCTCGAGGTTGAGCTTCATGTTGTATTATAACAATAAGTTCCATACTTGGTGATAAATGAAGTCTTTTCTTGGTCTTCCGGGTTCATTTGAATTAGATTGTACCCCGAATAGGCATCGAGAAAAGTAAGGATCTCGTGGCCGGTCGTGGCATCGATCATGTTATCGATGTTAGGCAGTGGAAAAGAATCTTTGGGTCATGCCTTGTTTAAATCCTTATAATCTACACACATTCTAAGTTTGTTCCCTTTTTAGGGACTACGACTACATTGGCTAACTATTCAGGATATTTTACCTCCCGAATAGACCCTATTTTGAGAAGTTTAGTTACCTCGTCCTTTATGAATGCGTGATTTACCTCGGACTGGGGTCTTCTCTTTTGTTTCACCAGTCTGAACTTAGGGTGCAGGCTTAGTTGGTGGGTAGTCACCTCCGGTGGGATCCCTGTAATTTCTAAGTGGGACCAAGCAAAACAATCTATGTTATCAGTAAGAAATTGAATAAGATTTTTCCTGAGTTCGGGGTTAACCTCGTTCCCAGGTACACCTTTCGCTCGGGCAGATGCTCGATTAATATGACATGTTCCAGCTCTTCGACCATTGATTTGGTGGCATAGGAATCCTCAGGAACAACAATGGTTCGAGGGGTCAGAAAATCCTCCTCTTCTTCTTCTATCTCCTGCTTCCCCGATTCGGTCGAGGCTGGTGGCGGTGATTGCTATTTGTCTTCCTGTTTATCTTTGATGCTCGACCTTTCCGAGGTCGATTGTGTCGGTATAGATGTTACCTCATCGACTGCGAACAATTCTTTCGCAACATGCTGCTCCCCGTACACTGTTTTTACACCATCCGACGTTGGGAATTTCATCATTTGGTGAGAGTCGAGGGGACCGCCCTCATGTTGTGGATCCATGGCCTTCCGAGTAGGGCATTGTACCTCATGTCACCCTCGATTACGTGGAACTTGGTATCTGTTAATACCCAATTTTTCCCATACTATTTTCAAATTTGCATATATACTTTCAAAATCACTCTCTACAGTAATCGATATTTTTCTATAATTTTTCGTATTTTTATCAAATTATTTTCCTCTTTATTTAATATTTTTAATGTTCCATAATTATTCATAATTATGCATAAACGATGTTATAAACAATTTCAAATCATTTTCTTACTCAATAGGTTATTTATATCTTATTTTTGTATCTTATTATTTCACAAATCAGCCTATATTGACATTATTTGGCTAGTTTCAGCATTTTTTGCAATAATAGCACAAATGTACCTTTACACCATTTTTTTAAATCAATAATTGATCATTTTATTTTTATATTAACAAACTATTTTAATTTCATTTATTTGGTCTTAATTCCATTTTTACACAATTACTAGCCATTTTTAATTATTTGGTTTAATTGGGTATTTAACGTTTAGCCCTATTTATTTAAATTATAGCCAATTCTAAAAAACCAATACCCAACCCATCTGTAACCCATAAACGACCCAGCCCAAACCAACCCCATACCCGGCCCAGCTCCGAACACATCTGAGCCGTTGATCAAATAAGATCAACGGCCCAGATCCCCCTTTCCATAATTAATTCCCACCTAACCCCCTTCCCCGTCTCATTTTCGAGAATCCTCACTCTCTCTCTTCGTGTCTTCATCTCTCTCTATCTTTCTGCTAATCTCTAGAAGCTTCCTTGGCTTTTCCCCTCCGATGGGGCCTGTTCATCTTCTCCGACTTGTGTCCTCACCGGAATCTATGGCTCTCTACTGTCTCCTGTTCATCTACCCGCCTCTCAACCCCTCAGTGACATCCTAGGTTCTTCATACGAACCTGGAGCGGTCCACTCCCTCCCCTTTTGGGTCTTTTGCCATGTTCCGGCCACCCCCCCGGCCGTTTTAGTAAGTTTGCAGTACCCCTAGCCTGAATCGAGGTCACTCACGAGGTTTGCCCTCTTTTCTGGGTTCCACGAAACCCTAACCTTCTATATTTTTGGGTTTTCTTTAAGATCCGTCTTATATTTACCATTCTATAAAGTTTCTTCTTGTTTTTCTCCGGAAAGTTTGGTTTTAAACGATTTCGAAAACTAGTGTTTTTATACCCTGTGCTCAAAGCAGTTTCCTTTTGATATTTTTTGATATCCATGTTGTTTAAGTTATTATCTCTATATTATGTTATTTTAATTGTTCTTGGTGAAACCCTAAGTTTCTAGGTTGTTCTTTGCTATTTGACTGTATGCATCCATGTATTCTCTATGACTCCTATTTGATCTACTACTATGACCTCTTCCTGTTAATTTCTATGAGTACCTCTTTGTGTTGATAAGTGATTGCTGTTTGAACTCTTGAAAATTCCGACCTTTACCCTACTGGCTCTTTACTGGCTGATTTATATTGATTCTTTTGTGTAAAATCCCATGCTTGTGATGTTTTCCTTAAATACATGGTCCTGTATATTCTGCCTATAAGTCTGCACCAATTTTTGAACTATTTCTATACTTGTGTGATGCTTTCCTTAATTATTTGGGATTTCCTGTGATTGAATCCGAGATTCTCTTGACTGATTTCAAACTGATGCCCTATTTCACTTTATACACGGGTTGTTCAATTTTCCTTAATTACCCACTATGTACTTGGTTTCATTTGTGCACTATTTGAATGTTTCTGCCCTAATCAGCCTTATTAGATTAATTTTTCTTTCCTTATTCTGCCTTGACTATACCGTTTGAAAGTAGATTCCTTAATTAAAGGAGTCCAGTTGTCTTAATTGGTGTTAATCGATTTATTTCCATGTTTGTGCACTTCTTACCCATGTACTACTCGTGTTTCAAACTATATAAAGAGTTGTTTTCTCTCTTTGCAAATATACTGAGATTCACACGACAATACACTAATATTCATCAACAACATCACTGACACACTCTTGACTGACACTTACACTGATAACACACACTGATTTGAGAGCACTGACCACTAATCTCTATCATTTGACTGGTATGTTTTCTGATTTAGCTTCATAACACCTATACACAATATGTTCCAGTTCTTGTTTAGTTACTTATTGTTCCTTATGTGTTTTATCTTATGGTTCTATTGTCTACCATGTAATTAGCATGACTATGTGGTGTCCTTTCCCATTTGCTCTTCCCATGTGATTCTCTATAACTGCTTTAGTCCTGTGTAATCAGCATGCCCCAACTATTTTCCTTTTCTCTTAGTCTAATATGTCCCATGCTTCTTCTATGATTATGTATGAGACTTATACAACTGGTATGCTTGTTTTTTTATGGGTTAATGTTTCTCACCTTACGCGACCCTTGCTACATACTTTCATTCATGTGTAACTTCCCATGTTATGAATCTGCCCCCTTCCCATGCTACCGGAATGCTATATGGTCCTAAACCTAATATGTGACTTTATTAATCTAGGATGTTTGTGGCAACTATGTGACAACTATGTGACAACCATGTGATAACTATGAGAATCTGTAACCTTACTCTACTGCTCACATCTAAATTGCTTGTCCCTAACTCCCTTACCCCTGTTTGTGTTTGCTCTTTCATGGATTCTTTTACATGCTGGTTGTTATTGTATTGTTTCTCTCTTTAATGAACTGTTTTACCAAATTCCTTCATCATTTTCTGAAATCATCTTTTCAAAACTGTTATTTCAAACTACTCTTTTCAAACTCAAAAATCCTTTTTTCCAAGCACTTCCCACTACTCTTAGATTCTAGGTTCTGCCCCCCTTCGTGTGAGCATTGCCTTGGGGACCTTGAGTACCCATTGAACTTTGACACATAAGGCTGGCACTCTACACTGCATTTACTCATCCTTGGCTAGGGTACCTGGGAGTGAAGCACTGTCCAGGATCCTCTGAGGCACTTAGAGACTATGACACACTTGGGTTGAAAGGGTCATGGCATATGGCAAGAAGATCTGGTATTTGGGCCTACTGTTAGGCTCTCTATAGTATAACTTCTTGACTTTTCTTATTCATTTGTGTAATTCATGCAATACTGGTCTGTAATAATTATTTGTAAAAAACAACTCCGGGGCTGGATATTGAAAGGGGTGGGACTATGCATGCTTAGTATGATTTTGGTAGGAACCATGTTTTAGGATTTATTTTTACCTCTGTGTGCAATAGAGATCCTTCTTAGGACATATCTGCATTAGAAGTCATGTGCTTAGGTCTGCATCTCATCACATCCTTGCTCACTTAGAAAATCATGTTAGATAACAAAACATACTGATATTAATTGCTGCCTCATTCAGAAAATCTGTTCGTAGTTGGTATAATTTTAAAACAGTTGTTTCAATAACACCGCCTCTACATGCATACTCACATCTAGATATCCCGCTTGGGCGTATAATTACAATCAAGTTATTAATATTTGCATTAGAGACCATGTTATCTTAGGAATCCATTTTCAGCAAGCCTATATTCTAAAATCTTGTGTTGGGTATCTTACACCTAGAAAACATGTATTAGGCTCAATAGTCAGACTTCCCGTATCGTCTATATAGCTAATAACCTCGCTAAAATATGTTTCAAATGGTTAAAAACGTTTTCTGCATTTAAATTAAAACGTGTTTCATACTTAATACCCTACTTGCATTTCAGATACCATGCCTATAGGACCTGCATCTCTCATCACCTGTTTACTAAAACCAAGTCTGAAAGACATGCCTTCCACCTATTTCTTAAATGGTAATCAGCATATATTCAAACGCCTGGACAAACCTTAGGCACAACGTTTGATAAAACCCAAAAATCAGTAACTACTTTTGTACACTGCCTATTAATCACAATGGTTTTAAAATCAGTCATATTTTCTGAAACTCATTAAACCCTGCTATTTGCTACTGTCTTCACACCTAGAATTCCTGCTTAGGTTCTGAATCTGAGACTTTCATTGTGTTTGAGACGTGCTGTTTACAAGCCTTATTTGTGGAGGGATATATGAGCCATAAGTTTGTTTATGTGTATCCCTATATGTATGTCCTAACTGTTTCTTACTTGTCGTTTAGAATTTTATCCTTTTTAAACATAGGGGTTAAACCCAATACTCACCTTGTAGGAATAGTAGTCCTAAATACCCTCCGGGACTGATAGGATGGGAGGGGTAAACAACACGCAATAAGCTTCGTTACCAACACACGCGTTTTAAATACCTTAGTGGGGTGGGGAAGGGTAGAATATGGATATGATGACCGGTGCGCTAATATCACGTGTAGCCCCTCTTCGAGTAGTGACATACCGGGTATTGCATTGATGTGATCCATATTACTTTAAAACCTAGGAAATTTTCATTCAAATGATTTTACTTTGTTTCTTTTAGTAATTTCGGTATTTACTTGAAATCCCCTCTTACGTGAGCCTTGCTTGTCATTTGTTTATTGTCCAAAATTCACGAAACCATTTGGCCGGGACCCACAGTTGTGGATCTCGAGGGGTTCCTAATACCTTCCCCTCGGGATAATTTCAAGCCCTTACCCAATCTCTGGTAATGCAAACTAGTTTATGAGTTAGTTATTCTAGGTGCCCTAACGCACCATAAAATCGTTAGGTGGCGACTCTTCCTTAAACCTTTTCCTTTAAGGAGTTGTACAGAATGTCATGAAACCCGATCTCCGTGTACCTAACCCGTGCGAGGAAAAAGGGGGGCACAACAGTATCTTTAATGGTTCTAGCCACGTTGACCGGTAGGATAATATCCCCTTTAGTTATTTCACTGGCCATATTGAAGTTGTTTAAGACCCTAGTTGCGGGCACGATTTGATCTTGTAGACCGAGCTGCTCCACGACCCTCGATCAGATGATATTTGCCGAACTACCTGGATTCACTAAAGCACGCTTAACTTGAACTTTATTTAATAAGATAGAAATTACCATAGCGTCGCTGTGGGGCTGAGAAATTCCTTCTCCTTCCTCGTCGTTGAATGATAAGATACCTTCTGGCACATAATCTCATGTTCGTTTTTCCCTAGTGATTGATACCTTAGTGCGTTTGAATATGGGTCACTGTGGAATGTCGACTCAATCGACGATCATATGAATGACATGTTGCGGTTCCTCCTGTTCATTTTTTCTGTTGGCGTCCCTTTCTCTTAAGTGGTTCTTGGCTCGATCGCTGAGGAACTCTTGAAGGTTGCCCTCATTGAATAGACGTGTTACCTCCTCCCTTAATTTCTTGCAATCTTTGGTCCTGTGACCATGCGTGCCATGATACTTGCACAACAAATTGGGGTTTCTTTGGGAAGGATTGGTCTATGTGGGTCTCGGCCATCTGGTATCTTTAATCCTTCTGATTGCCGATACAATACCCGATGCATCGATGCTAAAATTATATTCCGACAATCGAGGTGCCTCTGTGGGATCGACAGACTTTTCAAAACCACTTTTGCTCATAAGTCCCCGAGAATTTTGTCCTCGATCATTTCGGGTGGAATTGCGTCCTGGACCATTATTCCTTCGATCTGCGGTGTATGGTGGATATCGGTCTTTGTTCGATCTTGGCTCCCTGTCGATGTCCCTGTGATTTTTAGCTGCCGACTTGTTTGAATGTACTGAACCGGAAATTGGATCCTAGTTTGTCATCCACTATCTTTGATTGATATCGATTATGCACATTTGCCCAAGTTACAGCCGGATACTCGATCAAATTTCGCTTCAACTGACGTGCTACTATCGAACTCTGTTCGTTCAACCTTTGGGTGAAAGCTTGAACGACCCAATCATCTGTGACTGGTGGCAACTCCATGCGATCCATTTGAAATCGGGACACGAACTCCCTCAGCATTTCATTATCCCTCTGTCTTACCTTGAAAAGGTCCGATTTCATTGTCGCGACCTTTATGGCCCCGACGTGCGCCTTTATGAAATAATCTCCTAACATGGCAAGTGAATCGATGGAATTGGGCATTAAGTTGTGGTACCAAATCATTTCTCCCTTTGACAGATTTTCTCCGAACTTTTTCAATAACATATATTCGACCTCATCATCCTCTAGATCATTACCCTTGATGGTGCATGTGTAGGAGGTAACATGCTCGTTGGGTTCAGTTGTCCCGTTATATTTAGGTATGTCCGGCATACAAAACGTCTTTGGAATGGGTTTTGGAGCCGCACTTGGAGGAAATGACTTTTGTACAAACTTCTTCGAATCCATCCCTTTCAAGATCGGCGGTGCCCCCGGTATCAAATCGGGAGTTGTATGATTCCATTTTTTTTATCATTGGCTTCGATTTTCTTCTCCCCCGATTCAATTCTCTTGGTGAGCTCTTCGAGCATTTTCATCATTGGAGGATCAATCCCCAATTTGTTACCACTCGACCTTTCGGGCACTGGCTCGGTACAATGAGTAATTTTCGGCTCGACCCTGTGTTGATTTTGTAACTGAGCGATAGCGGCTTGCTGAGCTTGAAGCATTTCGAATATCACTTAGAGACTGACTCCTCCGTCTCCTCTGCCATGTGTTCCTTGGCTACCTGACCAGCCTTCTCTGTGTACACTCCCTTCGAGGTCTACACCTAAGTCCGCATTTAAAGCATAGTGCGAACTGACATCGGCTGGGTTGGCGACCGGTGCTCCTCCGAGATTAGCTTGTGGCACCTCGACTCCTAGAGAAATTACTTTTTCGTTTTCCCCGTGGAATCCGACGCCATTGTCACTGTGTGTGGATGCGTTTTGTGAGTTTGACATATTTTAACCTGAAAGCAAAGATACTTGACAAGAATAATCACTATTATCCTTAGCCCCACGGTGGGCGCTAAACTGTTTACCCTAAAAATTGAGTAACAATTAAACTTATATTGTGGTTTTAAGTATATGTGATTTAATCCAATATCAATTGATAAATAAAGATTTAAATATATAAATTAAACCATAAGATAAATCAAACCAGTGTGCAAGCAATGCCTCGACCTCGATTCGAGATAGTCTCGAGGTAGGATCGTAAGAATAGTAAAGAGTAAATCTGACGAACAACAAGTAAAATAGCTAGAGAATAATGAGTGTATGTATTTTTATCAGTGAATAATGATGATTTTACAAATGAATGGGATTCCACTTTATATAGTAGAGGAGTTCTAAGTAAGGTACACTACTAATTATAGTAGGAAATCATATTGACAACTGATTATCCGCCGAAGATCAATCCATTCCGAAATTCACGCCACGATCCTCGACCCGTCGCAGATATCTCGCCCTTTCTGTTATTGAGCTATACCAGCATCATTTTAGAGTTTTTCCTTTTCTGACCTCTATTATTAATTTCGACCTCGATCTGGAAAGCGACTTCGATTCCGGACTCGATGCGCTAGCCTTTTGACGTGACATCCCTCTCTCGATCAAAGAATGAAATCGGGTACCCTGATTTCTACCGTATACAATGATGAAGAGACTATGTGACAATATTATATTACACAAAGTGTAAAGAACTAGAGATAAAATGAGTTCATTGGCGATAATATATGACTAGCCTCATTAGATACGGAAAACTAGCGAGCTCCCTAAATACCAAAAGAAAGATTGAAATCTTTGACATGCCCGCACCCCGCGCTTAACTTTTATTATTTTCTAACCCGCCTCAAATCCGCTCTGCCTCGCATCAAATCTCCCCGCGCCGCATAAGATTCATAGTCGCACACCCCCATTGCCATTCCTACCCTTAAAGCTTTTTCTAACGTTCAGAAATGTATAGGTCAAAATCCGACTGGGGAAATTCAACAAATATGAATTAACGAGTGTGGAAGTTATGGCCGAGGTCAAGATGGTCCTAACAGCGAGGATTCGCCGAGCAAGGCATCAAGGCCGAGATCGAATAGAGAAGCATATGAGCAATGACTGGAATAGTCTTGGAGTTACCAAAAGGATCATTCAATCGAATATTCCCCTGGCTGTACTTTTAGGGTTTTTAGGAGTATCCCATATAAATAATAAGATATGGGGAGAAAAAGGGGGAGATTCACTTTGATAAGAACTCTTGTAAGAAGTTGACTCTAGGGAAAGAATACAAAAAAGCTTACTTTTCCACGGTGATTGATTATATTGTTTATTCTGCCTTTTCACTCACCCGATCAGAGAAAACTTTTTCCATTTTCATATTCATTTGCCACGCGTGGTTGTCGGAAGGAAGAGTCGTCTACTTCATTCAATATTTGGGTGAATCATTCTTCCAATTTACATTTGTTGCCATTTTTCGTATTTATTGCTGATTATCGTCCCTGCATTCATTCTCAAAGGTCTCATTTAATAATTTGATAATTGATACTAACCATTAGTGGACACTAATGTAAGAACACGACACCGAATCTAAGATTTATTGTGCTTGAATAGGATTTGCCTATCACCTTATTTATCATTTTAATTAGTTTAGCAAAAAGTGTCATACTTTTTGGTCAAACAATTTGGGCTCTTTATTTTACGATTATAAAACAGAAGACAATCGATGTGACCCTTCAGTTTACCCAATTTTGACTTAGATTTTAATTTAGTATCATGTAGGTCTGTCAAGTGTGTCCCAAGCCCAAATGACCCGCCCAAGGTTGGGTTGGTTATTGATCTACCCATTTATTGAACTCAGTCTATTTTGACCCAATTCATCTCAACCCATTAAATATTTGGATGATTTTTATTCAAAATCGGTCCATGAGTAAATTTGTGTGATGACCCAAACATCTTATGCTTTAGAACTCGATTTTACACTCTTTAGCCTTAAAAATATCATTTTTACCCTCCTCGATTTGCGTGCACAGCTCGGGCGTATTTCTGGAAAACTTTTATGTCTAAAAATAATGAAAATAATAATTTTTGCCTTAAAAAGTTGATTTTAGTTGACTTCGGTCAACATTTTGGATAAACGGATCCGGACCCGTGTTTTGACGATCCTGGTGGGTCCGTAATGAAATATGGGACCTGGGCAAATGCCCGGAATCGAATTCCGAGCTCCCCAACTCGAGATGTGAATTTTTGTTCAAAATTGAAAGACTGGAATTTTAATGGTTTTAATAAATTGGTTAATGTTTGATGTTGTTCGTATCGGGTCCGTATTTTTGTTCTAGAGCCCGGTACAGGTCAGTTATGATATTTAGGACTTGTTTGTGAAATTTTGTTAGGAACGGAGTTGGTTTGACGTAATTTGGACATTCGGTTGTGAAAGTAGAGGTTTTGAAGCTTTCTTAAAAATTTCATTCCATTTGGTGCTAAATTAGTAGTTTTAGGTGTTATTTTTGCGATTTGATCGCACGAGCAAGTTCGGATGATGTTTTAGAACTTGTGTGCATGTTTGGTTTAGAGCCCTAAGGGCCCGGGTGCCATTCCGACGATGCCCAAGTTGAGTTTAAAACTCAACAGGGCTGCTGGTGCACCAGATCTGGTGTGCCCGCACCTGCGAGCATTTTGTCGCAGGTGCGAGCTCGCAGGTGTGAGCCAAGCTCCGCAAGTGCGACCCAAGGAAGGGAGCTCAGTTTCCGCAGATGTGGATCCTTCTACGCAGAAGGGGGACCGCAAAAGCGAAAGCCAGTCCGCAGATGCGGCCCCAACCGACCCAACATATTCTGCAGAAGCGGATACTTGGTCCGCAGAAGCGGATCCGCAGGTGCAGCCTATGCACCGCAAGTGCAAAAGTCACTGTGGTAGTGAGTTCATTTATATCGGGGCTCAAGCCATTTCTTCAAATTTTCAAAAGATATAAGACCTAGGGGTGATTTTCAAAAGACAATTTCTTCCCCAAAGTGTTGGTAGGTGATTGCAAACCATCTTCCTTCAATTACCCATTGCATTTCATGAAATTTCAACCTAAAATCTATGGTGTTCATGGTAGAAATTAGGGATTTTGGAAGAATTGGGGATTTAGACCTCAATTTTGGGTCGGATTCAGAAACTAATTACTTATTCGGGCTCGGAGGTGAATGGGTAAATGGGTTTTGGTCCGAATCTCGAGTTTTGACCAAGCGGGTCCGGGGTCGATTTTTGACTTTTTGGGGGAAAGTTTGGGAAACCTACATTTATGTATTGGAATTTATTTATTTAGCAATAATTAATGTTATTAAGTTAATTATGACTAGATACGAGTGGTTTGGAGGTGGAATCTAGAGGAAAAGTTGTGGTTGAGCTTTGAATTTGGCCTTTGGAGCGAGGTAAGTGTTGTGTCTAACTTTGGCTTGAGGGATTAGGTATTATTTGACTATTTGCTACGTCTTTGGTTGTTAAGTACAATGTATAGGTGAGGTGACGCGCACCTATATGTTGTTGTCGAGTCATAACATGTGAGTGAGTCTTATTCTTGTAACTGTTGTATTCTTGTATCGTATTGTTCATTCTTAGCTTAGCCATTCGTCATGTTGAGCATCTTTTATCATGTTTTACGGAAATTTGGTATTTATTGAGTATTGGCTCAAAGTTGAGGTTGGTATTGTGGCATTAAATGTTGAAGTAAGACTGATTTTTTTATATTTCTATCTCTTTGTTGTTATTGTTCCTTGTTTTGGTGAGAGAGAGCGTAAAGCACGATGGGTGATGCCGTACAGATGTTTGTGAGCGAGTGGTAATGCACGAAGGGTGATGTCATTCCATGTCTTGTGAGTGATAATGCACGAAGGGTGATGCCGTGTCATATTATGAGAGAGTTAATGCACGAAAGGTGATGCCATGTTGTTCTATTGTTTCATATAGTGAGGTTGAGAATAAAAGCATGAAGGGTGATGCCCGATTTCCTTTACCATTTTTACTTGTTTTATCCGTTTAAGGCATATTGATTGATCCAGTTGTTATCACTGTTTTTGATTCCTTATATTGATATCCCCTCAGCATGTTCCCTTCCCAATATTTCCTGTCTTATTTATTTTATTATTGTTATTGATATATGTATGATTATACTGCACAAGTTGTTTGTGGGTGTCTTGTCCTAGCCTCGTCACTACTTCGCTGAGGTTAGGCTCGACACTTACTAGTACATGGGGTCGGTTGTACCGATACCGCACTCTGCACTTCCTGTGTAGATTCTGGTGTCGGTCCGAGCTGATCTTGAGACTAGCTGCTGAATTCACTACAAAGGAGACCCAAGGTAGATCTACCAACGTCCGTGTCCCCTTCTAGTTGTTTCAGTTTACTGTTTGTCTTGATTCATAAACAGTTGTATTTTCTTTCAGCCAGTTATTTGTAGTTAAATCGTAGGAGTTCATGAGTTGTGTCTCCAGATCATGGGTAGTTATGTATAAATATTCGGTTTTGTGATGAATTTCCGCTCTCTTTTTAATTTGTTATGTGTTAAGTGTTGTTAATAGCTACAAGATTTAAGATTTTTGCTTATTGAGTCTCTAATGTTGGATTGCCTAGCAAGTGAATGTTAGGCACCATCACGGTCCCGACGGTGGAAATTTCGACTCGTGACAAGTTGGTATTTGAGTACTAGGTTGCCTAAGTCTCACAATTCACGGACATGCTAAGTAGAGTCTAAGGGATCGGTACGAAGACGTCTGTACTTATTTCCCAGAGGCTATAAAGTTAGGAACGAATTTTACTTTTTTTCAATTTGTCGTGTGATTTTTTATATTTCTCACTATTGATTGAACTCTATTATTCTTATTCTCTCGCAGATGGCGAGAACACATACCGAATCTTCAACTGAGCAGCAATAGCTCCTACGAGGGGCAGGGGTCGAGGCCGAGGCAAGGGTAGGGCTCAACTCAGGGCCCGAGCAGCATCCCCAACCGTGGAGCCTCAGGTAGAGTTCGATGAGGAGGTTCCAGCTCAGACTATTACTGCCGGACCATCTCAGGTTTCGGAGGGGTTTATTGCCACCCGAGTGCTTCAGGATGCCTTGGTCTGATTGGTGGGCCTTATGGAGAGTGTGGCCTAGACTGGCTTATTCCCCATGGCACCAACCATATCTCAGGCTGGAGGAGGAGCGCAGACTCTTGCTACTCACACTCCGAAGCAGATAGCTCCCTAGTTTCAGACTCTAGCAACTCATTCAGTTGGAGTAGTTCAGCCAGTTGCTGCGACACAGCCCGATGATGGGTTAGCTATGTCCTCTGAGGTCTTGTGGAGATTGGATATGTTTCCCAAGATCTTTCCAATTCATCTCAGTGGTGTTACTTCATAGGATCCCTAGGAGTATCTTGATAGCTGTCATGAGGTTCTTCGGAACATGGGTATATTGGAGACCAATGGGTCGACTTTGCTGCTTTTCAGATGGCTGGTTTCCCAAGAAAATGTGGAGGGATTATTTGTTGACCAGACCGGCTGGGTCGCCTTCTCTTACTTGGGACCAGTTCTCTCATCTCTTCTTGGAGAAGTTTCTGCCTATCACCTTGAGAGAGGAGCGCCATCGTCAGTTCGAGCGTCTCTAGCAGGGCAGCATGACTGTTACTCAATATGAGACCCATTTTGTGGATTGGCCCGTCATGCCATTCTTCTGCTTCCTACTGAGAGAGAGAGAGAGAGGGTGAGGAGGTTTATTGAGGGACTTGCTCAGCCAATTAGATTGCATATGGCTATGGAGACTGGGAGTGATATTTCTTTCCAGAATGCGACCAATGTGGCCAGGCGAGTCGAGATGGTTCTTGGACAGGGAGATCTGGGGTCGGACAAGAGACCTCGTCATTCCGGTGGGTTCAACGGTGCCTCATTTGGAGGTGGGGGGTACTTATGGTAGAGGCTATACACCCAAGCCATTTCAGCCAGCACTCCAGGCATCCCACGGTGACCCAGGTGGTTGTGGCCCTCATTTGCCTTATTCTTATCAGCCAGCCTACAATGCACCACCAGCTCCTATCAGTGAACCTCCTATCTAGAGTTTTCAGGGTGGTTATTCAGGTTGACAAGGTCAGTTTCACGGCCAACAGTCATAGCAGCCGAGTTCTTGTTATACTTGTGGTGATCCGAGGCACATTGCTAGATTTTTCCCTCGTGCGTCGAGAAGTTCACAGTATCAGAGTTCTCGTTACATGGTTCTGGCACCAGTAGCTACACCGCTTGCTCAGCCAGCCAGTGGCAGGGGTCAGATAGTTAGAGGTAGGGGCCAGATTGTTAGAGGTGGAGGTCATGCCATTAGAGGTGGAGACCCGCTATCTAGAGGTCTTCCCAGAGATATGGTTCAGAGTAGTGAGGCCCACCCCGAATGTTATGCTTTTCCAGCCAGACCTGAGGCTGAGTCATCCGATGATGTTATTACAAGTACTATTTCAATTTGTAGTAGAGATGCTTCAGTTCTATTTGATCCCGGGTCTATTTACTCCTATGTGTCATCTTATTTTACTTTATATTTGGTTTTGCCTCGTGATTCTTTGAGTGCCCTTGTATATGTGTCCACACCTATGGGGGATTCTATTGTTGTATATCGTGTATATCGTTTGTGTGTGGTCACTATTGGGAGTCGTGAGACCAGTGTAGATCTTCTACTCCTCGATATGGTTGATTTCGATGTTATATTGGGCATGGATTGGCTGTCGCCTTATCATGCTATTTTGGACTGTCACCCCAAGATGGTGACATTAGCCTTGCCGGGGTTGCCTCGATTAGAGTGGAAAGGGACTCCTGGACATGATACCGGCAGGGTTATTTCTTATATGAAGGCTCGGCGTATGGTCGAGAAGGGGTGTCTGACCTATTTGGCTTATGTTCGTGATTCTAGTGCGGAGGTTTCTTCTATGGATTATGTGCCTGTCGTTCGTGAGTTTCCAGAGGTATTTCCTACAGACCTGCCGGGGATGCCACCCGACATGGATATTGATTTTTGTATTTATTTGGCTCTGGGCACTCAGCCCATTTCCATTCCGCCATTCCACATGGCGCTAGAGTTGAAAGAATTGAAAGAGCAGTTGCAAGATTTGCTTGATAAGGGCTTCATTAGACCCAGGGGCGGCTAGAGGGTCAAGCAACTAAAGCAGTTGCTTTAGGCCCCAAAATTTTGGGGGCCCCAAAATTATAGGGTCCCCAATTTTTCTTTTTTCTTTTTGTATTTTATTTTTTATATGTGTTCGGTATTTGTATTGAACCCCGACTAATTTAATTTCGCAGCGCCTAAGGCCTATTAGAAAAGAAAACACATTATAACATGATATCATCCATAAGGCTCAAACTCAAAATATCTGATAAAGTACGTTAAATCATATCCACCCCACCACTTTCCTTGAAGGTGGAACCCATTTTTTTTATCAATAATAGATTTATAAGTTAGCTTTTATAAAGAAAAAAATTGAATATTTCAAAATAGAAAAGTAAAATCTTTTATCAAAAGTAGAGATAACTTTTAGTTTGTTATTGATATAATTATTTGAGCAAAAACCGAAGAAAGAGAATTACTCCCCTAAACCCTCACCCTAAATATAAAATTTTGCGTTATTTACTATTTTATGATTGACATCATTAGTGAACTACCTATATTATTTTTCTCTTTTTTACATTTCTCATTAGAAAATGCATAATAAACTTTTGGAGTCTCTATTTTAATATCTCTAATAATCCGAATCTCATTTTTATTCTCATTAGGAAACGTGCACGGCAAAATTTCTTGTTCCGTATTTTTTTTAAAATAAAAAACAAGAGCGAAGAGCACTATTGAATAAGTTATATTGCACATTCTTAATTTTTTTCCCTATGCAGGCTTAAGCATTTCAACAAGAATATATTGAAAAATCAAATAATTATTTCGATATCAAGTTATCAACTTCTTGAATCTAGTTTTATTTCTTAATATCAAAAATATTTTAAGAGTGATTAAATGATTTATAAAAGAAATTGTTAATAACTTTCCATCTCAAAAGCTAGAAAAAATAGATTTCAAATAAAAATATGTATGAAAGTTTTGTTTCAACAAAGGCCTCCAATTAAATTTTCGCTTTAGTCCTCCAATCTTGTTGAACCGCCCCTGATTAGACCTAGTGTCTCGCCCTGGGGTGCACCGGTTTTGTTTTTGAAGAAGAAGGATGGGTCCATGAGGATGTGTATAGATTATCGGCAGTTGAACAAAGTCACCATCAAGAACAAGTATCCATTGCCGAGGATTGATGATTTATTTGATCATCTTCAGGGTGAAAATGTGTTTACAAAGATTGATTTGATATCTGGCTACCATCAGTTGAGGATTAGGGCATCCGATGTCCCTAAGACAACTTTTCAGACGCGGTATGGGCACTATGAGTTTCTGGTGATGTCATTTGGGTTGACCAAGGCCCCAATAGCATTTATGGATTTGATGAACCGAGTGTTCAAGCCTTATTTGGATTCCTTTGTGATTGTGTTTATTGATGACATCTTGATATACTCCCGCAGTCGGGAGGAGCATGAGCAACACCTTAGGATAGTGCTCCAGACTTTGATGGACAGTTAGTTGTGCTAAATTTTCGAAGTGCGAGTTTTGGTTGGATTCACTCGCTTTCTTGGGCCACGTTGTATCAACTGAGGGAATTCAGGTAGATCCTAAGAAGATTGAGGCAATCAAGAACTGGCTTAGGCCCACTTCAGCCACGAAGATCAGGAGCTTTTTGGGTTTGGCGGGTTATTACCGCCAATTTGTGGAGGGGTTTTCATCTATAGCAGCCCTATTGACCAGGTTGACCAAGAAAGGTGCTCCGTTCTGGTGGTCGGACGAGTGTGAGGCGAGCTTTCAGAAGCTCAAGACAGCTTTGACTACAGCGTCGGTGTTGGTGTTACCATCGGGTTCAGGATCTTACACGGTATATTCTGATGCATCCCGTGTTGGGCTCGGAGCACTATTGATATAGAAGGGTAGGGTGATTGCATATGCGTCTTGGCAGTTGAAGGTTCATTAGAAGAATTAGCCTGTCCATGATTTAGAGTTGGCCGCCATTGTTTATGCGCTGAAGATTTGGAGGCACTATCTTTATGGCGTATCATGTGAGATTTTCACGGATCATCGCAAACTTCAGTATTTGTTCAAGTAAAAGGATCTCAATTTGAGGCAGGGGAGATGGTTAGAGCTATTGAAAGACTATGATATCACCATCTTGTATCATCCGGGGAAGGCCAATGTGGTGGCCGACGCATTGAGTAGGAAGGTAGTCAGTATGGGAAGCCTTGCGTTCATTCCAGTCGGTGAGAGGCTGCTAGCTTCAGATGTTTAGACTTTGGCCAACCAGTTTGTGAGGTTGGATATTTTAGAGCCCAGTCGTGTTCTATCTTTCACCGTCGCTCGTTCTTCCTCGTTTGAGTGTATCAGAGATATACAATATGATGATCCTCATTTGTTGGTCCTTAGGGACACAGTACGACAAGATGGTGCCAAGTAGGTTACTGTTGGAGAGGGCGGAGTTTTGAGGATGCAGGGTCGCGTGTGTGTGCCTAATGTTGATGGGCTTCGTGAGTTGATTCTTGAGGTGGCCCATAGTTCTCGGTATTCTATTCACCCGGCCGCCGCCAAGATGTACCAAGACTTGTGAAAGTATTATTGGTGGAAGAGGATAAAGAAGGATGTAGTTGCTTATGTAGCTCGGTGCATGAATTGTCAGCAGGTGAAGTATGAGCATTAGAGACCCGGTGGTTTGCTTCAGCAAATAGAGATTCCTGAGTGAAGTGGGAGCGTATCACTATGGACTTTGTTGTTGGACTCTCACTAACTCAAAGGAAGTTCGACGTCGTTTGGGTCATTGTGGATAGGCTGACTAAGTCAACACACTTCATTCATGTGGTGCCATATGATATAGTTTGCGTGTTAGGTGTCAGATCAATCTATTTCTCTTATTGGAGGTAGTCCTAGTAAATCCTTAGGAATACATTAGAAAATCTCTCATTGTGATACTTTTATTTTCAAACTAAGTGCTTCTTCTCTTGTTCCCCTTACCGTATCTATGATATCAAAACAACATTTCTTCTATAACCGGTTAGTCTTCAAAATATATAATTTCCTTGTCTTTAAAACATATAATCCCCTTTTTGGACAATCAGTTTTTAAAGTTAACCAAACCTAATAGTCTTTCCAAAGTAATGGAGGGTAGCATGGTAAGAAGATAATTAATCCATATCCATCTGTACGTTAGAGTCAGCCATATCAAGTACAACTTGGTTAGCTAGGGTTTCCTTCTCTTAACTTGAATCATAAAAGTTTTAAGCACATGTATAACTACTATAAAATTTATCACAGATGTGGAAACCTGACAATGATCGCTTAATATCTCAAAACATTCTTGATTTTTAAATCTTCAACTCATATTAAAATACATACTAAAAGATATCTAATCTCGATCTTCTTATGTGAGTTATTGCACGCCTATCATGTCCATATTTTCCATTTTTCTGGTAAGTGTAGCTGCTATAGAATAGGTTTAAGTCTTCGTATATGGAGTTATTATCTTGTTTAAGCAATTAATCAACTTTTCAACAAGCCTCTAAACTTAAGATGTTGCTTGCGTATCCAACTGAGAAAGTTTGGTGTTATATGTAAGTATACCCAACGTCTAAATCCATTTCTTAAATGATCTAGCAGGTAAGTGCACGTCACAAACTATCAAGAAGGAAGTGATTCATAAACACTTTAGTGATTGTATTGATCTTGTCGGCATCTCTAAGAGTACAGTAGCATTTCATGCATTCGCCATGTTCTCTAGTCTAAAAGTCGCATGTTCCACAGACCTCTTCATGAAATATCCTATAGCTAATAACGTGGTAAGTATTTTACTAAAACCTTTAAGGATCCTTTGAACTATTAGAATAGTAAACTTAGTAGTTTCAACTTTAGGAACTTTATTAAGAATATTTCGTTGATCCCCATTATCTTCTAGGTGGAAGAGAACTTTATAGACCTATTCTGTTGCTCATTCTTCTCATGTTTATATCCATAATGATCTCCAAAAAAAAAATCATGGAGGTAAGTATATTGTTTTTGATAGCACTCCTGTATCGATGTAGTGGTGGACTAGTATAAATTTCTGAAATAGACTCTATTACGCATCTTACTGGAAAGCACTTCATATGGAACAATGAACCTTTCACTTTGCCCCTCATTCTTCAAGAATAAGTAAGATCCATTTCAAGTTTGAATTTGTTCATTTGGAAGAAATCCCTTATGGAATCGCTTACTATTTCTAAATTTCAAAAAAGAGATAAAAATAGCTGGGGAGAATTTGAGAAAGATTTTTCTCTTCAAGTAGTAACTTTAGGAGTTTATCCTGTTTTTTCCTTCGATCCGTGGAAAGATATACTCTGGGGTTTTATATTTATTTATGTCTTGTATACTACTTATGTAGCATTTCTTTGCTTGGAGACAATTACATGTCCATTGGCAAAATTTGACGTCTTTGAAGTTTGAACCTCTCCAAATTCTATTATAGGGTAATTAGTCCGAGCCATACACGAATAGGATAAGTAATGAAAAATTCAGTTACTGGACCCTAATCGCCACACACGTACGTAGGAATAAGAAAGAAATACAAGACACTTCCTATCACGGCCTCGCAGAATCACGATTGAGATTCGACTATCGACGTGTGCTCCATTAGTCACAAGAATAACCTAGGGATATGATACCAACTTTGTCACGACCCAATTTAGGATCATGACCGGCACTTAGGAGCAAATGCCCCCAAGTAAGCCTTATCGGTATTTTACAGAAAATCGGACAGAGTTTCCCTTATTTTTAGACTATCCCAATAATGTTTCATGTCTCAAATCAGCAACCAAATATCCTAATAGCAATTCAAAATACAATGACTTTATCAATTAACCAAAATAAATATCTACTATTAATAGCCCACCCACTAACAACTAGAATTTACTACTTTATCTCCAACTTCGACAAGAATGAGCGATACTCAACACAAGTCTATCATAACAAAGAATACTCAAGATATTAAAAGAATGACTATGGAGCGACTCTAAGAGTTCAAAGAAAAGATCATAACAATAAATAAAATCTCCGCCCACGCGAACAAGTGCGAGGCTCACCAAGAACTATCAACATGTGCGTTCTAATTAACGAAATCCTCGTCCGCGTCAACTGATGTATCTGTAAAAATATTAGCGAGGAATGAGTCGCTAGCTCAGTGAGTAATAGCACTTAACCACAACCGTTTTTTTTATTGGGGACAAGTCAGAAAACATGCTAGTATATCAAACAGAAAATAACATAAAAATGCCCTTTCAGAAACAATAAATAATTTTCGGTCTCATCATGTTTTTCTTGTAGTGTAATACAATTAACAATTCAGTAATAAGCTCGGTAACCACTGTATAGTATCAAAATTCATATTCTGGGAGGTTTCAATGAACGACTCATGTAATCGGTATAACTGTGCACTTCTTCGCAAGAAGTCAAATATAACGGCAGTCCCTACTCGAGGGAAATCGATAACTGTATGCTAGTTCTACCTTTCCACTAGCGAGGGATGTAACGGTAATCGGTAATTACAAGGTGTACCAGGTCTAAGGAACCCGCCGTTAGCTACGGGATCCTTAAAAGTCTGCATATACTTGTCTCTGTATCCGTATATATTCATATGAAAGTAGTTTAAAACAATATAGGGCATTTCAGTTCTTATAAAATCATGTAATTTCATTTCGATAACAGTAAATTCAAGTAATGGTAAAACAGATCTAGTGACAACGGAAATATTTAAAACCACGGTAATCATCTCAAGTAACTATTTCAGTATCATATCGAGTAAAAGACTTGTCCCACATGCAACTCAAAATAATCGGTAACATATTCATATTAAAAATCATGTGTAAATCATGAAAGTTATGAAAACATAAATTGTGGTAAGATTACTACTCACAGTACTCGTGCCGAAATACCAAATGCTTCACCTCGAGCAATTCGTACAAATTCCTCCAATCAATCGGAAGTAAGATTTCAAGTGTTGGCTTCAAAATAATGAAATGCTTTTAAAACCTAAAACCCTTCTCCAAATTATTTGCTGCGAGAGGAAGACTATGCGTATGCCGATACCAAGCTGCTATTTATACATGTAAAAAGAAAAATACCTAGGCCTTCGATTCCTATTCAAATTGGGTCTCTGTTGTTTCCATAGCAGACATGGAAGTCATATACGGATCTGTCACAATTACCATCCTAATCCTAATTTGGGTAAATCTCTAAAGTCAGCGTATTTCTCCTTTCCACTTTCCTTTTGTTCTTGTTCTCTTTTATTTTCCTTTTTCTGTTTTGTTTCATTTTGTGTCATTGTTGTTTCTTTTTTGTTAATTTATTTCATAGTTAGTTAATTATATTATTATTATTATACTAATGACTAATACACCCTTACTAAAAATATTGGGTATTACATCCTCTCCTCCTTTGTCACGACCCAAATTTCCCTCCATTGAGTATCGTGATGATACCTAGTCGTAGGGACTATGTAAGCCTAACATTTTCACTGAACAACAACAATAATAAAGGAAATATAACATTCTCGATATAGAAATCTTGACAGAGTTTACAATTTCCCAAAACCCGATAAAATACAAGTTATAAGCTCTGCGAATTTACTCAAAACCTATAATTACCACTGTTCAGAATGAATACAACAGGGTATGAATAATAAATACAAGAAGGTGACTACGAAGCCTGCGAACGCAGCAACAGGTTACCTTGAGTCTCCTCGTCAAAGATCCACGCAGCTAATAACAACAATTACCCGGATCTGCAGACGAAAATGCGCAGAAGTGTTGTATGAGCACACCACAGCGGTGTCCAGTAAGTATCAAGACTAACCTCGGTGAAGTAGTGACGAGGACTAGTCAAGACACCACTGGTCTAATAAGTAAAAAGGCATAAATATAAAAATGACCGAAACATAATATCTATCTAAAGATTTTTCGATATAATTAATGGTATGATAGAATAATACGGAAGAAAATTCAGCAAATAAAATCAACGGACATCATAATAGAAATACGCAAAGAGGATGGAAAGAATGCAAGTCGAATGTCGGGAATCACAACCCAAAAAAATACTAGCAACTCATCACTGCATCAATTTATTCACATCAGGCCTTAGCCAATAACTCAATAAAACTGGTCAAACCTTCGAGTGAAAACCTTTAAATCGTGAGTTTATATCGAAAGCTTTAAAGGTATAATCATTTCAGAATAGAAAAATCTTCTTTGAAACATACTTTCTCTGAATGTATATTTATATATCTTTTATAAGGAGAAATCTTTAAAACATAGTTCCTTCAAAATACGTGGTGTTCGAATATACTTTCCCAGTAACTTCTCTTTCAAATATAATTTTTCTACAAGACAAATACTTTCCAGTATATATATATATATATATATCGATCCAAATCTCCTCAATGATAAAACCACTGAAACTCAGTCTGTAACTCAGAATTTTTCATGCAATGCAGTACAGGGGGAAAGCTCCCGGAATACGTCTGTAGTCCCAATTTAAATATACGATGAAGTACAAGGGGAAAGCTCCTGGAATCTCGTCCTTAGTCCCAATTTAAATATGCAATGCAGTACATGGGGAAAGCTACCGGAATCTCATCCGTAGTCCCAATTTAAATATGCAATGCAGTACAGGGGGAAAGCTCCCGAAATCTCGTCCGTAGTCCCAATTTAAATATGCAATGCAGTGCAGAAATAGCAACCACATCAAGACAGAAACATCGTACATCGCCAAAACGCTCACAAGGCAACAAAAGATAGAAATGTTAGGTACGACGGCCAATCAAATCAAGAACTTAAGTCACCAGCACAATAGAACTCATTCACGAGGAATAACCACCGAAAGAAAATAATGAGCGTAAAGAACATAGCTTAACCAGAGAGAAACAAGACATGACAACATATCCATAATATTCAGGTCAACCACGAGAAACCAAATCATACCGACAAGGGAGAACAACTATAACCAATTTCGCCTAAAAAATTAGCTTCACAGAATAAAACCCAGCTTGAATCAATGCTCAATAATAGGCAATACCAAGGAAATACCATCAACATGGATGATTATCTAACTAAACCTAAGTAGAACTTAAGCGAGAATCATATAAGTCACAATATACGACTCACGGGCATGCTTGACACCAGCGTATAGATAGTCCAATTACTGCTAAACAATTATAGGGCAAGTAATACTAGTTCTAGTCAATTAGGCATTTTATGAAGAAAATATTGCATGCTAGTAAAGGAGGTTAAAAATACTCAGTTAAGTCAATTAAGATCAAATAGCCAACGAAGGAATCCAAAAGCAAGTAATTCTAATTTAAGCAGGAAATGATGGAATTAACAACCAAGGATTCAAATGTAACAATTACAACTTATCACAGGAAGCATAAGAACCTACGAATCCTAAAAGTCCAATCTATTAGCAAATAAGTCCGAGTACGCACTCGTCACCTCGCTTACACGGACTACAATTGTAACGACCTGGCCGGTCGTTTTGGAGAGTTAGCGCCCCGATCCCCTGATAACTGTTCCTCCCTTGTCTTATTAGGTTAATGGAACGAGTCGGAGCGTTGAGTGATGAAAATTGGAGTGTTTTTGGACATATAGTCCTTTAAGGTGAGCTTTGACCTTAGAAATTGGGCCGGAGCGGGAGCTGTGTGAAGACGGATCCGGAATGGAAATCCGTCGACTCCGTCAGCTCCGTTGAGTGATTTCGGGGTTGGGAGCGTGTTCGGAATGTGTTTTTGAGGCCAGACGTAGATTTAGGCTTGAATTGGCGAAAGTTAGAATTTCGGCGATTTCGGCCGATAGGTGAGATTTTGATATCGGACTCGGAATGGAATTCCGAAAGTGACAGCAGGTCCGGAATGTCATTTATGACCTGTGTGCAAAATTTGAGGTCATTCGGACGAGTTTAGACGTGGTTCGGCGTCGGAAGTGAATTCTTGAAAATTCCTAAGTTCCTAGGCTTGAATCTATGCATTTTTGGATATTTTGAGGTTAGGGGATGTGTTTTTAAGGCTAAGTTGGAATGAGGTATTGGGGTCAGATGGTGGTTTTGGTTGAGGTCCCGAGGGCCTCGGAGTCGATTCGGATGTTTAACGGGGAGTTTTGGGACTTTGCAAGCAGCTGAACCAGATCCTCTTCTGGTGTTCCGCACCTGCGNTGGAGCCGCACCAGCGACAAAAACCCGCAGGCGCGACCCCTGTCCAGCTTAAGTGAATCCCGCACCTGCGATTGGGTTTCCGCAGGCGCAGAGCCGCACCAGCGACCAGCCAGCCGCAAGTGCAATCCCAGGGGTTTTAAATGAAATCCCACACCTGCGATGATATTTCCGCAGGTGCGGTACCGCAGGTGCGGTTAAAGGGACCGTAGGTGCGGAAATCCTTGTTCATATTATAAGAATCCGAGGGTTATGTTATTTCACCATTTTTGAGTTGTGGGGGCTCGGGAGGGGCGATCTTTGAAAGGAGTTTCACGTGGGTAATCGAGGTAAGTGATTTTCTACCACCATAGGTTAATTTCCGCGTTCCTAATCTTAAATCCCACCCTTAAATTCATGATTTTGAGTTAAAATTGGGGGAAAATGGAAGAAACTTCTTAGACCTAATTTTGGGGTTTTGATTGGGTAATTAACCTCCGATTTGATAGATTTTAATATGGTTAGACTCGTGAGCGAACAAGGGTTCAGAAAACATAAATTTTTCTCGATTCCGAGACGTGGGCCAGAGGGGCATTTTGGTCAAATTTTCTAATTTCGCGTATTAGTTCTGAATTAATGAGTTATTTCGATTTCTTGAATTTATATTTACGTTATCCCATCGAATTGAATATATTTGGGCCACCCGCAGTTGGATACTCGTGGAAAGAGAGTGATTAGCGGTCGATTTGCACATTTGAGGTAAGTGGCTTGCCTAACTCTGTGTTAGGGAATCTCCCTTAGGCATTTTTACTGGTTTTTCCTATAAAAACCCCGTTTACGTGAGGTGACGAGCGCGTGCACGGGACATTTTCACTGAAGTTCCTTATTTCTTCTACATAATGC